>SNQJ01S0180249.1:19433-33908 GCA_010110895.2 Picea sitchensis | reverse complement strand
TCCCAACTATGAAAATCCCTTGACAAACCACCTGTAGTAACTACATAACCCAAACAATCCCTTCATCTCTGTGAGGTTCTTAGGTGTTGGCCAATCCAGAATGGCCCTGATCTTCTCCTAATGAACCTGTATTCCATGCTCACTGATGATATGCCCCAAGTACAATAGTTCTCTCATCCCGAAATCACACTTGGACTCCTTGGCATATAAAGACTATGCCTGCATAATTCCCAAGACCTCCTCCAAGTGTGCCAAATGCTCATCCCATGTCTTGTTGTAAATCAAAATGTCATCAAAGAATACCATAAGGTACTTCCTTATTTTGCCCCTTGAAGATGTGATTCATGCAAGACTTAAAGGTGGCTAGTGCATTGGTCAACCCAAACGACATGAACAAAAACTCAAAGCGCCCAAAATGGCATCTGAAAGTTGTCTTCTCTATGTCCTGATCTATGATGTTGTTCTGATGATATCCTGACTGCAGATCAATTTTGGTGAAGAAAACTTCCCCATGTAGCTCATCCATCAACTCATATATGCACAGGATGGGGTACCTGTTCTTGGTTGTTTTCTTATTAAGGGCTCTATAGTCTATGCACATCCTCAATGTGCCATCTTTCTTTAGTGCCATCTTTCCTCAATGTGTTGGGCCTGATGTGCCCCATCACAAGCAATTCCTTGATTTCTTTCTCAATCTCGTCCTTGAATATCTTGGGGTGTCTATAGGGCGTGGTGATCACAGGTGTGGCCCCTGCCTCCAACTCAATAGTATGATCGAACCCCCTATTAGGTGGCCTCCCTGGTGTCCCAAACACTGGCTCATACTAATTCATAAGCTCTCTCATCTCTGGATGGTAATGCTCTCTGCCCTCTGAATCCTTTTGGGTGGTTATCATACACTCTGCCGCATATGCTACATCACAGTGACGGAAGATCCGCTCCATCCTCTTCGTTGATACTGCTCTGGGTGCTCCTATAGACATACCTCTCAATACTACTTTCGACCAATTGGCATCTTTAAATCTCATGTTCAACTTCTGATAGTTGAACCCAATCTCTCCCAATGGATATAGTCAATGTACCCCCAACATTGCATCTGTATCTGACAAGTCAACTACATAAAAGGTATCCATTAGGGTGTAGTTTCCTAGCTTGACCTCTAGGTCTGGGACCATATCCAAGCATGTCATAGTATATCCATCTGCCATGACCACGATGAACCCCTCAAACTCCTCAATGTGTATTACCCTCCGCGCTACTAAGGATGCATCGATGAAATTATAGGTGGCCCCACCATCTACTAAAGATGTCATGTGTTTCCCCTGTATAAGGCCCTTGAGCTTGAGAGTGTTGTACCTGGGTACTCCGAAAAGGGTCTATGGTTCCCCCTTTCACTTCTCTATGAGGTTTTGTATCCTCCTTTGGTTGTGCCTCTTCTTGTATCTGAGGTTTCTTCGGATGTCTCTCTGGCTCATGTGTAGGTTCATCCTCTGAATCACTATATTCCTATGCCCTGGTCTCCTGATCCTACTCCTCATTGCCCAATTCCACTTTAATGTAGTGGATTTGTTCCTTTCCCATGCATCAATGCCCTTGGACCCAATAGTCTATGCAACAAAAGCAAAGCTTCTTCCTCATCAACTCTCATATGGTGTCATCATCCAACTTAGTCTTACCCTTCCAATCCCTCTAATAATTATTATGATCCTTGTCTCTCTATGGCACAAAGGGTTTGGAAAAGGTTTTGGGTTTCATCACCCAACCCCCTATGTCTAGAGTGCGCACAATGGCCTCCTGTAGGGTGTGAAGCTTGAAATCCTTAACCCATCCCCTCAATGGATCTATTAATGCCTCAGTGAACAACATCACCAATCTGTGCTCTAAAATATCTGATACAACCACTTCCTTCCGCTGGAACTCCGTGATGAATTCCTCAACCAACCTTATCTATCTCAACTGTGTCAGATCCCTGAAATGGATTTCTGGATCCCTTTTGTCAAACCTCTCCATCAACCTCTCGGTGAAATCCAAATATTAAGTAATGTGGTTGTGACCCAAGGCCACCAACCCATGGTACCACCACTCATGGGCCTCCCCATCCAAGTGCAAGGTGGAAAAGCTAATAGCTTCTGACTCTTTCATCGAGTTGATCTTGAAATATGTGTCAAGATTCTATACCCATGCATGAGCTGAGCATCGAGATGACCCGTTGAAAGTAGGAATATTTATCTTTCCCACTTTCTTATTCCATGTTCTGAGTTTGCACATTACCCCTCTATGCCTCCCTGGGCATGTTCCAATACCTTATAGAACAATAATCTAGCAAAATCATGTCTACATGGAACTCTTGTCACAGTGCCAAATAATCTCTCTTGTACTCCATGAATGGGTCATGTGGCACTACCTTCCCTTGTACTGGTTGTCCTCCTTCCTTCCCTGGCTGTCCTAGTGGTTGTCCCCCTAGAACTGTAGATATAAATGTTGGGGAATCCTCCTAGATGATGTATAGGAATAGATAGGTGAAGGATGTCCACTCGCTCCTCCCTAAGATTCACTGGAGCCACTGGCCCCACATCCCCGGTGTCCTCCCGAACTAGTCGCTCCTCCTACCACGTTGGCACCCATAGTGCTCACACTGTGTTGGATCATCTGTGTAATGATAGACATGTGTGCTATGGCATTCATCATATCCCACTTTCCTCTAGCTAGGTCATTCAATATGGCCTGCATACTATCAGAATGTGTCTTGAGACCTTTCCCCCTTCCCTTCGGTGGCTCACTCTTGTCACCCATAGTATTCTCTATGTCTGCCTCTGTGTCAGAACTGATGTGATCCTTGTCCTCTAACTATGGCTCTGTATCTGACTGAGTGTGGAAGGGAGTGTAGTCCCTTTTGTTCATGTCTCTTATGTCTCTATTATGTCCCTTGCAGTACTGAATGTACTCGTCTCCAATATGACCTCGACCCTCTGGGTATTCTGCACCTGTTCCCGAAATCATGGGGTTCTGAGAAAGCACTTCTTCACAGGATGGAAGGAAGAAGGCTCTGATACCACTGAAATACCCCTAATCTAATGGATCTGGATGGACTCTACTGAAACTGATGTCTTGGCTCTCAAATATGATACTCTAGGGTTTTTTGTGTGCATTTTAGTTCCTTTGTTTAACACGCATGGTGATTTTGCATGTGTGTGTCATATAATAAGTTGTTTGAGCAGAATATATGATGCATGTGAAATAAAAGGAATCAACACAACTCAATAGCATGTACTATAGAAAATAGCAGGAAATATAATGTGCGTGTAGGAAATATAGGAACTACTCATCAACTAGATCTCATAAGAGTTGATAGTCGTTGGAATACAATGCAAAAAAACAAGAAATGCCTGTATACATAAGATAAGGAAGAATCAACAACATGCATGTACAGATCTGCTGCATGCAATCTCGAATAGTCACGACAAATACTGCAAATGTATGGAAAGTTCACCTTGCTAGCAATACTCATCTAATATGCCTAGAAACTATCCCAAATGATGCACCATGACCTCACAACTCCTCCTGGTGACTGTCAGACTGAAGATCGACCCTCTGCTGATCTAACTAGACCCCGTATGGGACCCCCTAGGGGTTTGCACAACTCTCCTAGAAAACTGATGTGCCCTAGTGATTCCACTGTCAGAATTTGGTGTTGTATGGCTCAAACTAAGCACCTTGGTATGATCTGTACTGGGTTGGGAGGCTTTCTCCAGATCTGTCCCGATGAGCTCTCTGGAACCCTCACTGTACTTCCTCAAGTGCTACGCACTTGTTGTCTTCCTACTATGCACTAGGAGATTCCTCCATCAGAATATGATGAATAATAGCTCAAAAGAAGCGCCCTAAATCCATTTCAACTAGGTCAAAAGGAAATGGCGAGATATAGCCTAGTCTCATCCAACTACACAAAACTATCTCTAACCCTTGTGCCCTCACTGGCTGCAATGCGCAATCTCTGAACTGGGTATACTGAATAAGGATCTGGCACGGTGAAATACCTAGATGGTACCTACAATAGGCTAGGGTGTGTCTTCCAACACCGAAACCAATATGGGTGGTGGTTTCCTCCAGAAATCCACAAAACATCTAAGAGGTCGACTTCCTCCTATGGAACCTTTTCTCAACTCAAAATCATAAAGTAATGAGGAATTAGGTTGAATTCCTCTTCTTATAGCTCCCCCGATCTAATTTGTCATTGACATCACTTAAGCTAGGTGCCTTTCCTCCTAAGTCGAATGTGATTAATTAATTAAGTCCCCCATTAACACCTTTTTCTTCTATTTCTCTATTGACTTTGGCTTAAGTGACTTTTCCTATGCTTTTTGGCTTAATTCATCGTTTAGCCATTTATTCACCCTTATTACTCCCTTTGTTCCCTGTTTGTGCCTGACTATAGTCTATGGGAACAAATAGACTATTAAGTCACTCCCTACTGAGGCTATTCTTGGGAATGGGACATCAAATTTTCATCATTGGCCAAGGTTCAATTCCAATGCGGGTTGCTCAACCTGAAGCCATAGGGACAACTTGAGGTAGTGATCGAACGTGTGGTTGCATCTAGAGAGATTATATTAAAAAAATAGTCTTTTGACCCATGCACACATAAGTGGATCAAATCCCACCTCCATGTCCTTCAATTTTTTAAAGTCAAATCCCAATAGAGCAATCGATTTCAATAGGCCTCGTTTTGCATGGCGACCTAGGTTCAAAACCCGCTGCTATTGGGAGGAGACACTAAAAACTCCAACCATGCTAAGAGTTGGTGTGACCCAGGCTGGGTGCGATCCCTGGGTGATTTTGATAGCTTAGATGCCCCTGGGTCACGGCTTCTTAGCCACAAACTAGTTTCACAGGTCACACGCGCTAGCAAACAAAAACAAATTACAATTTTGGATAGATGAAATTATTGTTTTGAATGTAAAAATAGATTTAACATCCTCAAATAACCTTATTGCAATTGGATTGTGCATTATTGACATTTGATATTTACAATTTCATCAATTCAAAATTACCTTTACCAAATTTTTGAGAAAAATACTAATTCTCATTTACATACTAGCTTAAAAAAAAACCAATTCATAACATATTTAAATTATAATATTTATCTTAATAATGTTAAAAAAAAACCAATTCATAACATATTTAAATTATAATATTTATCTTAATAATGTATAGCTAGGAAAAATAAATAGAAAATCGAATAAATAAATAAAGACAAGATATTTAAGATTAAGCTAAAGGTGCACACTACAAGACAAAAGATACACGAACTAAGAGTGAGAAAAGGGAGGTATGGCATGGCAATGCATAGATAAATGAGTGGGAGCCATCATCAAGCATGAAGGCGAGATGTAGCAAAACTTTATAATCATAGTTTTTGGAGCTTCATGTAACCTCTCATTTTTCATAATTGAGGGTTCTAAGGTGTGTGGCCAATTCCATTGGCAATCTGTGAAGATTAACAATGATGAATGTTCATAGTATTGGTGATTTCTCATGGTCAGTCCTCTATGCCATGGAGGAATTATCCCATGGTAAACATGGATGATCCTATGTGATAAAAGGACTTATCCCATGGTAAACATGGAATAAGAGATACTCTTGGCATAGATTGTTATATAAGGAACAACCTTTCTTTTTATAAAGAGTTTTACAAGAAATATACTTTTAATTAATGCATTTGGATGGAGATTTCAGACATTATTATTAAATTTTTTTATTTAACAATCTGTTATTTTGCACTTATAAATTCTATATTTTGTAAGAAGAATAATTTAGATAAAAATTGTTCATACAATGACTTAGAACGAGGTATTTCTAATCTAAGAAACAAAATTAATTTATGTTGAAATTTGGTAGCTTGGAGGTACTTTTGCATTGGCGGCGCTCAACATGCGGAAGTAACTAAGCACACCTTCTCCTAGTGACTTTATAATATGTTTTTATATAGTGACTTTATAAAGTGATTTTATAAAGTTGGGTCTCTTATTTTTTTAATGTAAGAGTGACTTTATGATGTTATGGGTCACTTTAATTACTTAAGTGACCTCAACAAATGATTAAGTTGTGACCATTGATCTCATGAGGACAAGATCTAATCTTGAACGTCAATATCATTGGAAGACCAAGGGTTAAGGCAGTTACATTTGAAATTTTAATAAAAGAAATCTCATTAGGAGAAGGAGGGCACACTTTTGAGGAAATGTTGAGGGAAGGTGAAGGGGCACGCATCCCAAGAGGGTTTCTTTGCTTGGAGGGAAAGAGTTTCAACAAAAAAAAGTTGGCATGCATCCCTAGGAGAGGGATTGACACACACTTCTAGATAGCTTCAACATTAGAAGAGGCCGTACAACAAGTTTGTTGGTTTTGCAGCTACTACCAAGAACATAAATCGATGCTGAGTATTGACACATATTTCTATGTGTTTTTTCTACTGTTGATCAATCCGTACAGTGAGGTATTGATTTGTACTTTTCTAGGCACGAAAACCAAGAGTTATTTCTGCTGTAAGTGACTGTATCGTCTGTACAGGTTGTACTGGAAGTCATTTTTTGGATTTCAGACTGTGTTGCTATGGAAATAAATGCAGTTTTTTCTCAGATAGGGTGATTGTACAGGGTATTAATGTTGATTGTAGACTGCTCTTGTACTCAGAATTTTTCCTTAAGATGAATACAGAGACATTCTCCTCAAATTTGTCCTATTTTTCTATGTATTTTTTCAAGTGGTTATGCTCAGATTTTTGTGCCAAATGAGAGTTAATGTCTTCTCTTCATAAATTATTTCTGCTGCAATTTTATTTCAGAACTTGGTTAATAGTGTTTCAGCCCATAAAGAATAGTGGTATGGTTGTTGGATATTTATAGGAGGATGAAATCTAATTTAATCTATGTTTGATACTGAAATAAGATGTATTTCAACAATTTCCTCTTGTTAGGGAAATTAATCTAGAACAACAAGTAACCAAGCTACCATCCTACACAAAATCTCCAACCTAACCCTTTATGGTTAGATAATGACCTTGTTTTACCTCACAACTACAAAATAAGCTCTAAAGATTTAGGTGAAAAATTGTTTGGTTTCAAAAAAATCAAGCTTTGTAGTTCTAAAGACCTAACAATTTGAAATGGCCTAATGAAGTGGCTAAACTCATCTAACTAGTTGATTTATATTCATGGGCTTGGCAGTAATGTGGTAAATTATGTTATATCTGATATTCCCCTATACAACCAAATAGTTAATTTTGACAACTTAAACAAACATGAGCCATACTCATATCAAAGACCCTTATTCCTAACTCTAAATTATGCCATGCATAATAATTCCATAGAAGAAAAAATTGATAATGAAAAAAACTTGATCTTCGATAAAAATAACGATGATCAAGTTCCTAAAATATCTAAAGAATGAATAAAATCTCTCCATAAGTAACACTGATATTGAATACATGTATCATACTTTTACAACAACATTGTCAACTTGTATAAACAAACACTCTCTATAAGTTTCGTGTAAAAAGGAAAATCGATTGGCCAAACCTTGTTATGATAAAGCGTGTAAAATTGCTAGAAAATCCATCAAGGAAGCCTTTGAAAAGTCCCTAAAACATGACAAGATAAATAGTTACAAAGATACTATAGAAATAGAAAGCAAGTGAAGCTTTTAAACCTTTCTAAATTCAACCCTAAAACATTGTGGAGGCAAATCCTAACTCAAAAATCTAAATAGAATAATATGATTGCCTCGAGGGAATAAAATTCACACATTAAGAAGTTTTATGAATCCATCGACGTCATGGACAACATTCAAACCCTTAGTACAAAAAAAGAGGTTTTTACTTGGAGTAGATAGAGTATGGGGTTAAATGACTTCCAAAAGGGAAAGCTAAAGACATTAAAAGTTATTAAGCAGAGAGCCTAACAATTGGAGGAGATATCTGTATCCGTCACATTCACGAGCTGTTCAATTTGGTAGCTAAGCAAGGTTTCCCAAAGCCATGCACCCAAAGCCTCAATTTACCTATTTTTAAAAGTATGGATAAAACAAACCCCTCAAATTTAAGACTATTATGATTAGCCATATTTTAGCCAAGTTATAGGGAATTATTCTAGAAATGAAGATTATTGTATGGTTAGAAAGTCATGGAAAAAGAGATAAAGGAAAGGCCAATTTTAGAAGCCATCATTCAACCATTGACCACCTAGTTATGCTTAGGATCATAACCAAGGAATGTTGTAATAATAAAACTAATCTCTTGTGTTGCTTTGTTGACTTTAGGAAATATTTTGACATAGTTCCTAGATATAACCTTTGAAATATATTAGAAGAGCTAAAGGTTCCTTCTAAGTTGAGAGCTGTTGCATTAAGGTTGTATGAGAATTTTATTGCTAACTTCAGGAAGATTAAGGGTTCATCAAAAGTAATTAATTGTAATATAAGATTTAAGAAAAAAATTCTTCTATCCCCTACCCTTTTTGGCATTTACATTAACAAGCTAGAGGCATGATTGGAAGAAGCGGGATATGCTAGCACTACTCTAGCTAGAATAGTTGTCATCCTTCTTCTTTACATAGACAATATTGTTCTTATGGGGAAGTGTCCCTATTATATTGTCAATAAGATAAGAATTCTCAAGAATTTTTGTTCTAGCATAGGTATGTCAATAAACACCAACAAAACACAAGTTATGATAATCAAATCCAAAAAGACCACTCACTCTAATTTTGTGTATTATAATAGAAATTTAGAGGAAGTTACTTCATACAAATATCTTCGAGTCAAGCTTCATAGATTATTGAGAAAATGATTAATGGAGGGTGGAAAGCTTATTTTGGTCTTGAAGATAACCGTATGTGAGGACTTATGGTTGTGAGAAAAAAAAGGAACTCCTATTTAATGCTCTTATCACTCATATTATCTTATATGGATGTGAAGTTTGGGGATGCAACATCTCTAAAGATTTATGGAGGAAGATCGAGCAAACCTAAGGTTATTTTATAATTTACAATCTCAAAATTAAAAGTAATATGCCATATCCTATCGTCCTCATATAAGTTGGTGTTTTCCCCATTAAGAGAATGGCCATGACTAGATACCTAATGTACCATCCTCATGGAAGCCAATCTTTCTCCCATTCAGAGTATGGTCATAACTAGATACCTAATGTACAAGCATAATACAACAAGCTTCCTAAGATTTCTCCAAACTCCAGTGAAATTCACATATGACTTAAGAGGGGATACCATAAATAGAATAAGTCTTGGATAAATCATTGGAGAATATAGGATAAGGTTGCTTTGCAAAATATTGCTGCCATTAACAATACTATCACATCTAAATTTAAGGAGAAATTATGGTGTAATAAAGAAATAGAGGAAAATAGAAAATTAAAATACTACAAAGATATCATTAACCCTAATATAGAAGATCAAAAGTATATCCTTTTTAGCTAGCTTAAAGAGGAAAATCAATATTTATAAAACAAGAATGAATTCTCACAGGATCCATAGTGAAACATGTCATTTGACAATTCTTAAAATGTCTTAGGATGAAATAATTTGTCGTCTTTGTAATGATAATAAGGTGGAGGAATAACACAACTTTATTTTAGAACGTCCTACATATGCCCACATTATATCTCAATTCAAAATATTTGTAACAATACCGACCTTCCTGGACTATTACCTCATCAAAACTATGGAGAATTATGAAAGATTATTTCCAATATTTTCGAGCATAGAAATAAAATTATAAATCAAACCAATTAATTACTTACCATTTTTCTTAAGATCCAATAGACAAAAGTTGGTCTTAATGGATAATAACAATCGTCTTCGTCATCATCATCATCATCATCATCATCAATAAACAATAATGACCTTGTTGCTATGAAATAAGAATGACTATGCTGAAATAGCGAGGCCAACTTTATCAAGCATGATTGGGTTAGGAAATTAGGACATTCTAAAATAAAGTGTTTTTTCTCCTCCACCTTCTTAGTATCACTAAGACGACAAATTCTTTCATCCTAGGGCATTTTAAGAATTGTCCAATGACATGTTTCACTATGGATCCCGTGAGAATTCAATCTTCTATTAGCTATATTGATTTTCTTCTTTTAGCTAGCTAAAATAAAAGTATACTTTTGATATTCTAGATTAGGGTTAATGATCTCTTTGTAGTAATTTAATTTTCTATTTTTTTTCTATTTATTTATCACACCATAATTTCTCCTTAAATTTAGATGTGATAGTATTGTTAATGGTATCAATATTTTTCAAAGCAACCTCATCCTCTATTCTCCTAGAACTTGCCTGTATGTATATTACTCACCAACACACATATATATAATTTTACTTATCCCTCTTACAATTAGATCATATTTTCATAGACAATCTTCATGTTCATAGTTGTTTGTCACCAATGTTCTTAACAATCTTTGTATGATTTTCTAGGCACATCTTCAGTATCCCCTAGACAACTAAGTAACAAGAGGGATGTGTCCTCAAGATATAATGAAACCTTAGGAGAACATTGCCCATCTTTTCCTCCAATAACTAGTTGAGTAAATCCAATCTATCATGGAGCTAAATATCATGCTACAAACCATTCAATCAAGATTACGAAATCTAAGATAACAAGAGGATGTATTGGTTCCTCAACCCACTATGGTCAACAATGAAAAGGGACATTTGGCATAAAAGAATGATAATGGTGAGAAAATGGGAAYTGATSCTTAATCTTCCAAAGGAATACAATATGGTARATTTGGRGAACAATTTCTTTATGTCTATCCAAAATTAAAAATGGGTATGTCATTGCTTTAATTTTGAAAAGTTATACCAATCTTATGATGTATTTTGGAATACTTATTATGAAATATGAAAGATTACATTTTAGTTCTAAGCTTATGATGTTTACATATTTTTGTAGTTTTTTTTTCCAAGGAAAACTTTATGGGGAACCTAATGGATGCTTCCTATATTTGTGTATGACATCCCTAGTAAACTCATTATCCTAGCCTACTACACCAAACCCACAAGGATTCAAACTAGACATCTACCAACATTGAACTAGCAAAATGACCAACAACATTAGCGACAGTCGATTGAACTAACCCATTAAACTTTTTAATTATATATTAAAAGGGGTTATGCTATCGCCACAACATATACATACATCAAAATTAAAAAAGAGTCTTTTGTACTATACTATTTTATATACATATAATACTATACTCTAATAGAGTTTCCAAACCAGATTTCTAGGTAATTTCACACGTAACCTGCTTAACGAATTGTCCCAAAAAACATGCAATTTTAAAGAACATTCATAACATTAAGGATAAACATTTCCCTGTACTTCTTGCCTCCCTTCAAAGTGAGGAGGAATTTGTTCCTCAATTTCTGTTGGTTACTTGATTTGGCTAACAGTCTCATCCTCCCTCATGCCATGTAACCCAAAATTATTAGAACCCAACTTAATGGAGGCCAAGGAGAGTGATTCCATTTGCGAATATTCTAAAAGAGTGCACAACCTGTTACATTATGGTTCCAGGGAGTCAACCCTTTGCTTCTGGAATAATATGAGGGAATGATGTTGGTGTTGTGCATATAAATGGCTTGCTCCATCTATATCAGTTTGGCTTAGATAAACCATCGATTATATTTTGTTAGCTTGAGTGACCTCCTTGTGCTTGCAGGAAACTTTATGAATCTCCTTGATCTCTGGGTTTTCCATGATTACAATGGATAAATTATGCATAAGGTTCCTGCAACAAAAACATAAGACCTCCCTATAGTGGCCCCTAGAGGCAACTTCTTGGTATATCAAGAAAAATAACAAGAAACTAAGGCAATTGTTCCTCCCTTTGGAATTCAATTTCACAATAGAAACGATATCATAGAATTCCAATCGAGTAACCAAGACTTTCCTGGTGAAGAAAATATAATTTATGTGCATTGAGTTCGTGTTGAAAAAAAACATTGTCCCCAAGCTTTGCTAGTCCTCTTTGGATCCCCCACATCGACCTTCTTCTTTAGACAACCTAACAATCCCTCTGTTCCCATACTCCAACGCGCAAACAGACACAACACACATATGCATTGTCCCATATATCCCATGGCGATGACAATAGATGTATTCATTTAACTCGAGCTTGAAATCAATGTTCAAGTGTGAGAGTCGCATAGGCCACATTACCATCTTCCCTATGTGATCTCCAGCTGTGAATTTGAATTAAATAAAACTTGGACCCCACACCATTGCTTTATTAAGGAGTTTTGAGGGTACTTGGAACCCCATTTTTTTGTATGGAACCTTGACAAATATCCATTGCCAACTTTTCCCAAAGGTACACTTCAACATTGAGCCCCCTCTAAATATGTAGAAAGTGATTTTGGTCTAAGTGTAGAATGAGCCTCCTTATACTTCTAATTATTGAGCTGATTTTTCTCCTCAAAGGGTTTCCTAGTTCTTTGATTTATTGGATAACCATCAACGATTCCACTAGCACTGCAAATTTTTTGATTTCTTCCTCCTTGAAAATGACAAGGCCACACCATAGGGAATAAGTCTTCGTCGGGTTATTGGAAACTTTCCCAAGACTCCAAACATAATTTACTATTTGAATTCCTTCGGGATCATGAATTATCCCCTCCACACCTACCACCTCAAACATTAGATTATGTTACATACTAAATATTGGTTGAATTTGTAAGTATTTTTTTGTTGCATGTTCATAGTGTTTTGCTAGTGTCATTGCCTACTATATTTGCTTAATATGATGTATAACAAATGGCAGAATACTTATGATCTTGATCTTGTTCCTCATTTTGTGAGGAGTAATATTTTGAAGTAAGTTTTATTTTTGGCATAATATTTATGATGTCATCCCCATAATGGTATAACATAGATATTCTTATGGAGAGGGATGAAAGTTGCATATTATAGTGTGGTAGTGCATTTTACAATTGAATGAGAAGTCTAGTTACTCGATCTACATTGATGTTTGTGTTTCATCATACATTAAACTATATGAATAAGTTATTATTTGTGTTTGTGTAAGTTCATATTATGGTCGATAATGAAATTCCTTTAGCTTAATAAGTTGGGTGTTTTTAATTTCCTTCCATGATCCAAATTATTATGACATTTGGGATGCATTCCCTTTGAAATCTAAATTTTCCATAGTGTGATGGTAGTCGATTTTTTAGTGGCCATTATTTGGAATGTGTCGCAAGAAGTGCACTGTTAGAATCTTAGGAATGTTTATGGTTTTGTAATGATTTGAATATCATTTGGAGTATTCTTAATCCCAATATGATTTTCTTACAGATTTAAGAGTATTATATGAACTTGGCATTGTTAGCGCTTAAATGTCCTTTTAACTTTCTTAAGCGTCTTCATCATTTCATGCTAAATTCTCATTTTCTTTGATCTTTCGCCTATTGTTATAATCCTCAAATTTTCCATTTAGCCCTGAAAAGTTTTCATTGATCACTTTTTGCCTATTCATCATCTGCCAAAAAATTCCTATGGTCTTCATCTGCTTAACCTACATTCCAAAAAAAAAACACAATAATTATTATTTAGCTTGTAACCCTAGATTTTTATGTTTTTATTATATTTTTAAACCAAAAAAAATGTATATACATTTTCATAGATTTTTACCAAAAGGTGGTGTGTGCTCGAGTGAACTACATATAATCCTAAGCCAAGTTATATCACACACCAAAGTCCACATGTCAAACACATATACAAAATTTCACAACCAATAGAAGCCGAGCAACAAAGTCAGCATACAAGCCCAGAACAAGCGCCGAGCCTTATCTTCATATGCTACATGGAAAAAACGCTGTAAACACTGCCGTATATGAAGACTGTAATTTTGAATTCCCAATGCATGTGGGATTTTGTCAATGAGTAAAATTAAAAAAATAAATAATAAACCAGGTGTATTGCGCAGGTGCTCTGAGAATGAAAGGTGGCTCGGGCTTCAATTTGCAAGTGGTGAGGTGTCAATGCCAGATGCCTAATTTGCAGGCAGAGGAGTTCGAAACGCCAAAGATTCACGAGGAGGAAAGTTCATGCGTTGTATGCTAATATCACAGGTGTGAAGGTTACAGATTCCAAGCTCGAGATCAGGTGCCATGCGTCCTTTAGAAGCCGATTTTGAGAATGTAAAACTCAGTGATGTGTCAGTTTCCAAAATTGTTTTGCCCGATAGGGATCGTGAGGGAGATGTTGCTTTGCCCGATAGAGCTAACAGACTTTGGAAACAAACAGGTTCTTCTCAGCATGCTGACAAACCATGGGACGCAGTAAAATCCATTAATATCGAGGGATTCTTTTATACCTTTGCTTCTGTTTTTACTTGCTATGCAATGTTAAATAAGGCACAAGCAGACATCAAAGCCGTAGGGTTTACAGAAGTTG
>SNQJ01S0180249.1:0-19423 GCA_010110895.2 Picea sitchensis | reverse complement strand
GAGTCCCTTCTTCCTCCAAGGGAGGGCTCTTGGACCCCCACTAGCTTGCTCTTCTTACAACAAAAGAAAAATGGAAAATGATGAAAGAACTCTTTACAAATCCGCTCAATGGGTGAGATGGATTGTCCAATGCAATGGTGCCAACATGCTCTTGACAAGGATGGAGTCCTCAAGACAATAGAGGCAGCATAACATTACTTTGAATTCCTTGAGAAAATGAGGTGCATCCATGACTTTTTATAGTATTCCTTTGGGTTATTGTTTACCTGCTTTATAGTGTGAAAAGAGGCCAATTAGGGCATTCCTAGGTATTTGACCAGCCCACCAGTCGGATCCAGTCCAGATTTGAGGGTCAAATCGGCTTGGGAGCTGAACCATAAGTGGGTGGGAGGCCAACCACTCTCATAAATGCGTCATTTAGCAGGTGCGCGACTTTTTGCGATAACAATTGTGCATCGTGCACATGCGCGCGATTTCTGCATTCCTGTTTCGCGCATGTGCACGCGCGCCCAATGTCTACATAGCGCTCTTTATTTTTTCACTACTTTGTATAGTTTTTGACCATTTTTTGAATGTTTTAGTATTAATTCAGGTCCATGGATGACTTCATCACTATTTGACGATGTTGAGTTCTTGTAACCATGTGTGGACGAAATTTCAATGATAACAGATGCCCCCTGATGGATGATATTAGGAGCATACGTATAGCCGAAATCCATCAATGTTTCTTCTACTGAGAATGTTGTTGTAAGAGAGAGAAAGAGTGGGATCGTCCAGAGCGATCCGTTGGAGGGAAAAAGGAACCGGTAGGACCCGACCTTCCATGAGGTGTGAAAAATAGAAAACTGTGTACAAACGAGGCGGGCATGCCCCATGCTCATGTCATGTAACTCTCAAAAAGATGACTGAAGTGTTGGTGTAGACAACTGCAGCGCCCTCGGGGGCGGTCGTGATAAAGGCAGAAGACAATTCTACAAATGAACATACTCTGAATAGTAGGCAGTGATCGCGGTAAGAAGTAGCAGCGATTATGTGGGCGTTGATAGCCCTGCCAAGTTAAGAGGTCTTCGACAAATGAAAGAACTAACTGCAATAGTCGCAAAGTAAGACCCACTGTAACATGAGAAAGTGTTGGCGTCGAATGTTATGGGGGTCAACGACAACAGGGAGTAATGGCGTTTCACCCTGTTCCGTCCGAGATCTCTCATTGAGTGGATAATGAGAATCAAGATACTGTCGCCCTTCTGGAAACTGTGTTGATGTCGACAAAAAAAGGGGGATGTGACTCCCATAAGCAAATGGCTTCGTGAAATCTACTAGGTGAGGTGAGGAAGTGGAGGAGGTACATGGACAAAGTCAATATGTGGGAAGACTCAAGACTGCCTTTGGTTGGAGTATGTGTGAGATAAAAAGTGGTCGTAACCGTTCAACGAGGTCGAGTGTCATGGGGACGACAAGACCGGGGATAAGTTGTGCCAGAGGCGGGACAAGGTGAACAAATTCAGAGGGCAGAGGTAAGTGACCTGTGGGGTACTCTAAAGATATGGACGATGCCGACAAGGGTAGATGATAAGTAGTGCTCCAACCAAGGGTGACATGGGTTGCGGGTGGCCAAAAAGAGGGAAGCAAGTCGCCAAAGGTGACGATAAAAAAGGTAATGTAACGACGGGAAATAAAGGCGTTTGTACAATAAATAACGAATAATTGGAGACAAATGTACAAATACAGAAACGGGTGCCCCAGTGTGATATGGGTGGCCTGTGTAGGTCATAATTTTCTCAGAAGATTGATGAAGGGTGGGGGCCCCATTGATGAGTTTTTGTATGAGGTAGGTGAAATGAAGGGAGATTTGCAGATGGGCAAACTGATTATGGATGAAATGTAGGGTTCATGATACTGCAGAGGTGCAGTTAAAAAATAGAACCATGAAGAGATAATCAGGGAGTCCGTGTGGGAAAGTTATCAAAATGAGGAGAAGGAGTATGTGGTTGATTCGCGACATGATGTAAGACTATCGGGACTCCCATCCCTAAAGGGTTTTTGAAGAACAACATGAGTGTCAGAAGTGTCAAAGGGTGCTATGAATGGGACAACTCATGTGGGTAAGAATGCTATCGGGTGACAGTACCAAAGATGCAAATGGAGGTGTGGGTACTGCAGAGCCGGGAATGGGGATCCTAGAGGCAAATGTCAGAGGGTGTGACTAGAAATGTAAGTGTGATACAGAGGGAAAGACTGCATGCCGGTGTTGAGTATATACCTGAAGGGGTTGTGTTGATGTATGATGATCAAGTACCTGCACACATGAAAACCAAATACCCGACGTGAACAATATCTAAAGAGAATCGAAGATATGAGCATGTATTTTATAAGCGTGAATATGCGCATGCATACCTGACCAGGGTATGAAAAATGGCGCCCCGGGGGCTCAGGATGAAAAGAGGCCTAGGGACTGTTGTGATGTAGATGACAGGATTTTGATCCCGTGGCTAAAGACGGATCGAGAAATGGACACCGTGGGCTCTCGGAAAGGTGAGTGGAAGTTTGGCAAAAAGGCCTATATATAGCTGTAGGGCCCACATTGCCACCTCATTTGTACCTGCTGCAATAGTGACTGGACGAGCAGTTTTCAGAGGAGATTTGGATATTCAAGGAGGATGAGGCATCCGATTGGCGATTAGCGAGCTTCAGTTTGGTGGTTTGATCATCTTGCATAGAAATAGAATTTCATTTTTTGGGCAGGGGCTGTACGGAGGGCCGTACAGAGGGAATTTGGGGATGTGGACCCCACGTGCACGGGCGATCCGAAAGTAGGCGCGCACATGTGCGTGCCTTCCCACCGGATAGACGTGCATGGCGGTGCTGGTGAGGGGGAAAAAGGCGTTCACTATGTGCACGCCTTTCGGCTATACAGCTGTGCATTTGTGCGTGGCTGTGGCATGGACAGGCGCGCACCAGTGCGTGCCTGTGTAGGTAACAGGCGCGCCTGAGAGCGCGCCTGTGAGGGTAACAGGCGTTCCTGAGAGCGCGCTTGTGCGGGTAACAGGTGCACCTGAGAGCACGCATGTGCAGCTAACATGTGTGCATTCGTGCGCGCCTGTGTAGTGAACAGGCACGCATGTGTGCGCGCCTGTGGGTTGAAACAACCGCGCCTTAGAGGCAAGGTTGGCGGGTGTAAAATTTGATCTTTGTGATGTTGTTGATGGTCTCGTGGGCTGATATAAGACTTTTTGTTGTGGCTATAGGTGGATAGTTTTCACAATGCCAGTGGGTTTGCGAGAGCGAGATTGGTCTCAGTTGCGATACACCATGGCTATTGAGGAGCCAGGTGTGCGTGCGACTTTGGCAGCCTGTGGGTTGCTAAAGTTCTTTGAGTACCCATTGATACGGGTGCAGGAGTATCTCCTATATTTCTTGATCCAGATGTGGAGTCCGGAGCTGCATTGCTTCCTTGTGCGAGGAGAGCAGATCCCCTTCACTGTGGTGGAGGACGTGTACTTCTTGACTGGGCTCCCGTTTTGGGGTGTGCCCCTACCGGCGGAGCCGGTGCTACCGAGGGATCTGGCCCTAGCGACCATTGGCCAGAGATATTGTTCAGGTCAGAACTTTATGTCCGGGACGGTTGTGAGCATTGGATCGATAGATGCCCTGGCACATCGTTGTATAGCAACGATGATTATGAGAGTATATGGGTCACTGGTGACCCAGCGGATCAGTGGGGGCCAGCTGATGGTCATGGAGAGAGTTCTGGCTGGTGAGCATTTCGCCTGGGGGCTGACGCTGCATGCCAGGATGGTAGGGAAACTGGACCACTGCCGGTCCACGGATACGGGGGAGTTTTCCTTTGGGTCTATCTTGGTGGTGTGGTTTTTGGAGAGGGTGTCAATGTTGCGCCCTAGGATTTTATTTTGTGCGCCTAAGGCACGAGAGCCATGATTGAGGCGGTGGTCGACCGTGTTGCTTCGCCATGGTGGTGGCGAGGGTGGCGACTTCTTCACTGCGGAGGCGGCACAGGTATTGTTAGAGTGAATAGGATTGTAGATATATATTTTTTATTAAAATATTTAAAATTACAACCCATGCTACAAAGTTAGGGATATAACAATTGTATTAAAAGTCAACCGTAAACTAATTGATGGTCAAAGTTGTATCGAACGCTAGAGTCCCTTATTTCCTCTGGCATGGACTAATAAGATTTGGTCAACGTCATTAATGTATTAAGAGAAGACGTGTAAATATGCTTAAAACGTTTAGATATTATTATATAACTTTTAATTGAAATAAATATAGGAAAAGGTTATTGGAGGAAGTTAATCTCGGAGTAAGTGAGTTTTTTTTCATCATAAATTTAACAAAAAAAAATGATAGAAATTTTAAGCATGAGTTTTATTATAATATAATATGTGTGTAGTGGAACAATTCTCTTAGAGATTTTTCCCAATTCAATTGATCCACATTAAAAAATTTGATCAAAATTTTTGGATTGATGGGAATTATGACTTTCTATATCATTGAATCCCAACAACCAAAGAAAATTTTACTATAAAATTAAATAACTCCAATAATATCAAGTGATGTATTAGGTAAAATTAAAAAAATGATAATTATAATAAAATTCAATAATGATTAATTTATTCAATTAAATGTGTTTGTAAGAAACACAATATTTTTTAAGGAAAATCGCTTTGGTGGTGGAGAATCATACAGAAGTTAAGGTGAGCCTCCAAGAATAAAATCTTCACATGGCTAGGATTAAACAACATGGTTCCCACCGGGGAGGTTTTACATATTAATAATAAAATAAAATAAATAAATAAACTGGGCCTTGGTTGGTATAGTCTATGCTAATAAGTATAGGAAACTATACACCACTTACTTCTAACTTGCTCCTTTTCCAAAGAGGTCTAGAAAGAATTTGAAAGCATGACAGGACTAAAGAATGCATGGGAAGGAGGAAGTACTAAAGAAGTCTTCAATTCTTGGTATACAAACAAGGAGACAAAGAAAATGAGAGCTCTTCCACTCAATATAGCACTGGGAATATGGCTCGTTAGAAATTTGAAGCTTTTCAAAGGACAAGAGACCCTACCCCTTAAATGTGCAATTCAGCCTCTAAATATACTAAATTCTTAACCTCAAATTGAGGATAAACAAAAAATATTTAGTAGAAAAGAATTCATCAATATGAATAATACTTGAGCATACATTGATGGTGTCTCTCAAGGGAATCCTCGGGTAGGAGGCTCGGGAGGAATCTTGTATCTCTCCGCAAATCACATCATAACTTGCAAATATGGAATTGGTAAGGGAACTACTAAGTATTGTGAATTGATGGCTCTCAAATTAACAGTCATGTTGACTCAAGAATATAGCATTGCACAACTACAAATTTGGGGGGGATTTTTTACTAATTATCCAATGGATTTGAAAGGAAGCAACTCTTAGAAATTTTAATGCCAACCACTTTTGATTATATACAACAATAGATGGTGGTCTTATCACACATTTATTTAACTCATATATACAAGGACAGGAATAGGGTAATAGATGAGCTTTCAAAAGAGACATTGGGGCCATAGCATGGTACCTAAATCATTTTCATCTTTCAAGACGGGTACACAATTTTTCTCCCGCTTTCATTCTGGATATAATTTCCCTTTTTTTTCTGACAATGGACAGATTTTCCTTTTGAAACATATAATATTATAGTTTTTCTCTTTTTTAGTAATGGAACAATCATACTTTTTTGGAGATACAGCTCAAAGACCTGTGATACTGGACATTTTTAAAATCTTGATATTGAAAGTTGTAATTAATGTCCTTTAAAGTCAAGGAATGAATTTTTTCTATATCACTCACTTACATATAAAACAAGTAAGCAGAGGTGTTTCTCCATCATACTATAGAGCCTTTAGTTTTGAATGCCTTGAGGCATATGAAAATGTAATTTTGTTTTATATTAATAAAATTAGAGAAAAATTTCCCTTGGAATAAATAAATAAATACAATTTAAGTAATTATGCTTAGCTAGGAGCTCATCTTTCTTAGGCATAAGGAAATAGGTTAACGATCTAAGATCCAACAACATCTAGCAAGAATGAAAGTATTTCTCCTTAACCAAGATTCATTTTTACACAATAAAATAATTGCACATCAAGATAAATATAAACATGGTACTAAACCAATAACTCTAACTAACATTAACATTTTCCTTCTTTAAAAAATAAAACAATTATTTAATATGATTTACATACTAAATCATTTGAAATTTTATAATTCAAAGTTTACAAAATTTAAAAGTCAAATGTGAGTAAAATATTCAACTTTTAACAGTTTCCTCATATCCACCTAATAATTCCATAATGGATTTGACACTCCGAAAGTTATATATGTTATATATTTTTTGAGTTGTTTTATATATTTATAGATAGATAATCTTCTTCTAATTCCCCAAGTTTTTTTTTCCAACAGAAAATTGCACTTTATATTGATAATAATATAATCTTTTTACATATACTGATTCTTCACTAACGTGGCATATAGTCCACTATGGCTAGTCAATGTTCATAGCTGACAATCCTTACAATCTCATCTAAGAAAAATAAAAAAAGCACTATACTTCCAAAAAACAATATAGACCCTCAATCATAGAGGTGGATATAACAAAAAGACCCCAAAAAGTAGCGACAAGGAGAGAATTTGAAAAAAGAAACTACATATTTATGAATTGTGACGGTCCCTCATGTCCCTCCACCCATAAGTTATATGCAATTTTCCCTCGGCAGCTGTGGAGATCCTTCTTTGATAGATGATCTGCTTGTTTGTTTGTTTCCCTGTATATGTGCTCGAAGGAAATAGATCTGAATAGTGGACAAATCTCTTCAATTCTATGCTTCCATGCATCCAGATTTTCCACCCTTAGTTCACCTTTCCTATTGAGCCAATCAATGACTGTCCTGGAGTCCCCATAAACATGTAAAGCAGTAACTGACAGTCTAATTGCAAGATTTATAGTATCCCATGCTCCCATAAGTTTCGCTCTAGTACTTGTTCCATTCCGACAGTTTAGTATCCATATGTACTCTCTAAAATCATCAATCTTTATGACACCACCAGCTCCACTTAGAAGACCATTGTGTTAAGAAGCCGCATCAAACCAAGAAAGTGTTTTATCTACATGATAGGAATAATCAATGAACCGAGGAATGCTATCTTGAAGTGAATTCTTTGGTGCACCCATAGCACTCCTTGCTAGATAAACTATTATTTGAACTGATGGCGGTTTTTCTTCAAAGATAGACTTATTCCTATCTATCCATATAAACCAATAGTTGTATGCCAGTAGAGATTTCATAGTTGAATTATGAATAGCCCAATTTTTGAAGGATTATGTCATTGTGTTTCCATTCCATCCATAATCCAAGTTCAAAGCCTTTTTTATTTCCTCCCAAACTGTCCGGGTAAAGGAGCACTTTCAAAAATATGTTTTGTAGATTCTCTTTTTGTTTTGCATAAAATGCAAATGTCTAGCCCTTTCCATCCTCGCTTTTGTAGATTTTTCTAGAATAATATTTTATTTTTTACTAGTAGCCAAATGAAAATCTTTATCTTCAATGCGAAATCCCACTTCCATAAATTTCTCTTCCATCCCCTAAGGTTATAAATCCACAGAGATTTTGATAATGCTTCGTAAATTTTTTTGGCAGAGATATATTGTAACACCCTGTTTCCCCCAGTCTGTAAAAATAACTATACAGGCCAAGTATTGTGGAAAACTCAGAAATGTGAATGTGTGATGTGAATGGACCTTGTGAAAAAGGTCGATGAATGTAAATAATATTATAAATATATATATTGCATGACTGCTAAGAGGGGGATGTGCTGAAAAAGAGACCACGATGGCTGAAGAAAGGTGGTGGAAGGCACCTGGAATGGTGGCATTAAATTCCACCGAAACTAATACCGTATTTGGACTTCACTGGCCCGGAGAACCAAGAGAGGCTCGCTGGCCCCGAACTAAATGACTCGCCAGGTTGGTAGGTAAAGAGCTCCTCATGAGTAATGAGGGATGGGGGTGAACCGCCCATCTGTAAAGTCCTCAGACCTGACCACGACGAGGAAGATCGTGCCACACGCAACCTTGCTGAAGGGAGAAAAGGCAGGGAGAGTGTGGGATCAAGGGCAGACACGAGGGAAAGAGGAAGGGGAAAAATCTGGAAAAATACAAAGTGAGTGATAGCAGAGAAGAAGGAGAGTAACCTTCGTTCTCAGTCACTGGAAAACAGAGATTCAGTCTCGCAACATCGTGGTCTCAGCTCAGGGGTGGCTAGTGGTAAATCCATTGGGAGTCACTGAGCCTACGGTTGGGTGGAAACGAGCACCCCTCTCAGCAGTTGCAATAGCATTAGGTGTTATTTCTGATAAGTGTTTTACATCTTGCATCTTGAAATTTATATGCTGACATGTATGCTCATAGTCTGTGCAGTTTATGAATGGTTGAGTATAAGACTATCTGTGTGGTGTTTTGATTAAAAAATGGTGGTTGCATGCTTTTATTGGAAGGACCACGTATGGCTTATTTTTATAGATAGATTTATATATACGTATACCGATCTAAGTCAGACTTCAAGTCTTCTTTCGGGAAATCTATACCCTTATTCGTCCCCAGGAATACCCTTAATCGATCTCTCCACAGAGATACCCTTCTTGGAAAAATTACCAAGAACCTGAAAAAGGATTGAAGGCGCAAGTCTTAGAAATCCTGTACGAGGAAGAATGGGCCTCTCAAATCCCGAAATAGAAACATAGGGATAAGTATCGATTGACGAACGAGATCCTGTCGGAAGATCTGTGGTCATTTACGACCATTAGATTGGAGGAAAAAATGAGGGCGTTAAATGCCTTAACCCTTTTCCTTTACCTTCATGAGTAGCGAAGAAGTCGGGACCGTATATCGTCACAGTCCGTGGGAGTATCTGGACCATTGGTTTTCCACATCCAGGGAGCAGCAAGAGAGTGCACAGCGTGGGACAGATCTGAACCGTCAGATCTTAGTTAGAAAACCCGACAGTCGTTGGATCAATCAGGAGATGCACGAGGGTTAACCCTCATGAACAGAGGCGAAAGTATCAAAATAGATATGGACGATCCATGGAGGACACATGTCGTGAGATCACCCATTTCGGGGATTCAGACATCGGGAAACAAAATAGGAAGGTGAGTATTTTGACCTCGCACTTGGTGAAGTCTCGAAACAATCTGGACCGTCCATCCATGGAGGACACGTGGTGGATATCGAGAGTCCATCGGTATTTCAGATACCGGGGATTCTAATTAACAGAGGATTTGTGTCACTGGGGGTCGCAAGTCGCGAAGTCGTGAAATCACGAGGACCATCCATCCGAGGGAGGACACATGGCAACAAATCAGGAATTAGGGAGTCCCGTTGACAAGAGTTCGGGCTCTCGTATTGACAAGTCCCGAAATAAATAGGATGGAGGTCTTATGAGGAGTGGTCAATTGGATCAGGGCACATCCAGGAGGGCTAATGTGACAAAGGCCATTTCAAGAAATCGGAAATCAAGAATTTGGGAGTCCCATTGACAAGAGTTCGGGCTCTCGTATTGATAAGTCCCGAAAGAAATAGGCCAGAGGTCTTATGAGAAGTGGTGCCACTGGCCAAGGCATAGCCCAGGGGGGCTAATTGTTGATCGAAGCCTCTTCGTCATTTCGGCATTTCGGGGTTTGCAGAGTCGAAAGACTCGACTCACTTATACCGCTGAGTCGTGAAATGTGAAAAGGCTCCTAGTTGTTTGGCCTGTGATCATGATCAATGATCACACGGAGGTGGGAAAAGGGAAAATCTAGCCTGTGCTAAGCCCCGTAGGATTTCGAGGATTCTGTCCCTCGAGAAAAGGCAAAAAATTTATTATGCCGTAGTGGGTGTGTGAAAAATTGGTATCAGAGCATGGTTACAACACTTGGCATGCTTGGGTTCATGAACGAGTTACGCAGAAGCTCCGTTCAGAACACTCTTAATAAAAAAATAAAAAAATGTAACCCCATATCTTAACCCCCCTAATCAAAAGACGAAGTTAAGAATGAAAAAACCCTATTGTTTGTGTGTACATGTGAGAATATGAATTATGTACTGGTTATAAATAAATATAAATATTGACTAACAACCAACATTTTTCCTTTTGCACACAAGCGAAAGATCAACAGCGGGAAATTAGCAATGCGTAGTATGATGACTCACCATGAAGTGGGAGAGGGCTCCCACAATAGAGACGAAGAGTCTGACGAAAGGAGGGCAGTAGGGACCCCTCCATATCTAGCCGAGACTATGAGGAGTCTCATGGTTGAATTACAAAGCTGCAAGGATGACAATGAAAGGATGATGAGAGAACAAGAAAAGCAAACATAAATTAACGTAGTTTTACTACATAGTTTATCCAATATACAAAGACAAATGCAGTATGAACCTGAAACTCAGAAACATTGTCATATTAGTGGCCACACTGAGAGGAGCACCTCAAAGAAGGTCCACCCCAGAGGTAAAGGACAAGTGTCGGATGATTCCTCTGAGAAGGAAGCTGGTGATTCAGAGGGCTCTTCTAGCAGCAGAACCAGTCCCTATCCCCGAAGGAAAAAGAAGAAACAAAAGTCTTCCAAAGGTCAAAAATTCAAAGAATTCAGAAAATCCAAACCACCCAGCTTCGACGGTGAAATAAAGAAGGGAGAGGAGGTAGAGGCCTGGCTGCTTGGACTAAATAAGTATTTCAGAGTCCATGAATTTTTAGAAAATATGAAGGCCCGAGTGGCCATCTTCAACTTGAATGGAAAGGCTTCCATTTGGTGGGAAGACCTTAAGAATGTGAAAGGGGTTCGCAAAGAGGACCTGTCTTGGGAACGGTTTGAGAAATACTTTCGGAAGAAGTATCTGTCAGAAAAATATTTCGACGAAAAGACTAAAGAGTTTTATGAACTCAAACTGGGACAACTCACTATAGAAGAATATGTCAACAAATTCCTCGATTTTTTGAGGTATGTACCCTATATAAAAGCGGAAAAGGAAAAGGTGCAACGCTTCATCAGTGGACTACCTAAGTACCATCGAATAAAAATAGAATTTGATGAGCCAAAGACTCTAGAAGGCACTATTCGAAAGGCGACCTATTGTCATGAACAATTTGGGCATCGAGAAGAACCTCACGAAGGATGGAAACAGAAGAATAGTTCAAGATTTCAGAAAAGGGGAATTAAATCCCTAGGATTTAAGAACTATAAGAAGAACCCAAGAATGAGCTTCCCAGCCCGGAGTATGCACCAGCAGAATTTTCCCTCCTTGAGTGAAAATAAAACTTTTGGACCNATATTTCGACGAAAAGACTAAAGAGTTTTATGAACTCAAACTGGGACAACTCACTATAGAAGAATATGTCAACAAATTCCTCGATTTTTTGAGGTATGTACCCTATATAAAAGCGGAAAAGGAAAAGGTGCAACGCTTCATCAGTGGACTACCTAAGTACCATCGAATAAAAATAGAATTTGATGAGCCAAAGACTCTAGAAGGCACTATTCGAAAGGCGACCTATTGTCATGAACAATTTGGGCATCGAGAAGAACCTCACGAAGGATGGAAACAGAAGAATAGTTCAAGATTTCAGAAAAGGGGAATTAAATCCCTAGGATTTAAGAACTATAAGAAGAACCCAAGAATGAGCTTCCCAGCCCGGAGTATGCACCAGCAGAATTTTCCCTCCTTGAGTGAAAATAAAACTTTTGGACCCATATCAGTGAAGACTGATAACCCAAAGAGAGAACCTTTGAAATGTTGGGGTTGCGGGGAAGAACATCTATTAAGAGACTATCCACACCGACAACATAATATTTAGAGGATTTATAACATCCAAGAATCTACTACTGTCAATGATGTGGCCAAGAGTGAGCCACAAATTTATGCAGCCTCAGATAATAACCAAGCCGACCACCAAGCTTCAATAGTGGAAATAGAAGGTATGATTTCCAAACATCTAGTGTCTATTTTAATTGACCTTGGTATAAATTTGAGTTATATAGCCCCTAAAGTTGTTGATAAGTGTAAACTACAGTCACAAAAACATACCAAGCCATGGTTGGTACAGTTAGCCACTGGCACCAAAAGAAGGGTAGCAGAGGTTATACTATCCTGCCAATCGATGTTGGGTAGATTCCCCACCCAAACAACCCTTAACTTATTACCCCTGGGATCGTATGATCTGTTGATTGGTATGGACTGGCTAGCTGCCCATAAAGCCAGATTGGAATGCTACCATAAAACTATAGAATGTGTAAGTAAAGAAGGGAAAAAGATAACTCTTCAAGGGATCCGAAAACCTGCCTCGGTGAGACAAATATCAGCTCTGCAAATGAGAATGTATTGCCGAAAGGGATGTCCCCTATATGCAATACAGGTGTTGAAAACAATCGAAGGTGACAAACCAAGCCTTGACGATCACCCTATCCTGAGAGAATACAGAGATGTGTTTCTGGAAGAGGTATTGGGTTTACCTCCAAGAAGCGACATAGACTTCTCGATAGAACTTGCACTGGGAGTGGTGTCGGTGTCTAGGACACCCTACCAGATGAGCACACCCGAGTTAGTTGAACTCAAGTTTCAATTAAAAGAAATGATGGATAAGGGCTATATTTGGCCCAGCGTGTCTCCACGGGGAGCACCAGTCCTGTTCGTGAAAAAGAAGGACGGTACCCTTAGACTGTGTATAGATTATGGGCAACTCAATAAGGTAACCATAAAGAACAAGTACCCCTTGCCCAGTATCGATGACCTATTTGATCAATTGGGGGGTGCGTCTATTTTCTCAAAGATTGATTTGAGGTCGGGATACCATCAATTCTGAATCAAGGGTGAAGACATCCATAAAAATGCCTTCCGAACGAGGTATGGCCACTATGAGTTTGTGGTAGTGCCATTTGGGTTGACCAATGCCCCTGCCACTTTTATGTGCTTGATGAACAATGTACTCAACAAATTTTTGCTTTTTTTTATTGACGATATATTAATTTACTCCAAGAACAAAAAAGAGCATGAAGAGCATCTTAGCCTTGTGATGCAAGTGCTAAGAGAACATCAGCTCTATGCCAAATTCAGCAAATGTGAATTCTTCCAGAAGCAAATACATTACTTAGGCCATGTTCTCTCCGAAGAAGGAGTAGCGGTAGACCCTGACAAAATAAGGTCTATCATGGAATAGCCTACCCCAAAGGATGTTTCGGACATCAAATCCTTTATGGGATTAGAAGGATACTATAGGAGATTTATAAAAGGATTCTCCAAGATTGGTTTTCCAATCACTGCCCTCCAGAAGAAGGGGAAAAATTCCTATGGACACAGAAATATGAAGAAAGATTTCAAACCCTGAAACATATACTGACCCATGCACCCATGTTGAAGATTGCCAATCCAGAAGCTGACTTCCTCGTGTGCACAGATGCCTGTAAGGAAGGGCTCGGAGGAATCCTTATGCAGGAAGGAAGTGTGATATGCTATGAATCCTGAAAATTGAATGAGCATGAAGTCAACTATGTGTCCCATGATCTAGAGCTGGTTGCCATAGTGCATGCCTTGAAAATGTGGAGGCATTACCTCCTGGGAAGAAAGTTTGTACTTATGACAGATCATTGTGGATTGCAATACCTGTTTGATCAACCAAAGCTCAATGCTAGTTAAGCTAGGTGGATGGCCCTCCTTAGCGAGTTTGATTTCGAAATCAAATACATTAAAGGAAAGGAAAATAGGGTGGTCGATGCCCTTAACAGAAGTATGAAAACAATTCACCTGGCAGCAGTGAGCACCTACGAGAGAGATGTCAAGGAAAGAATCAGAAATGCACAAGAAACAGATCCCTTCGTCCAGACCGTGACCATGTACCTACAACAAGAACCTCCCGGAGTAAAATATGAAGACTACCAGATGACCGAAGGAGGTCTGCTCACTTACAAAAACAGATTTTATATTCCAGATTGTGACGACTTGAAGAGGTTCATATTGGATGAACTACATAAAAGACCCTATTCTTGTCATCCAGGATACCAGAAGATGATCACGGCCACTAGGAGACAATTCTATTGGCCTGGAATGAGGAAAGACATAGTCGAGTACTTGGCCAAATGCATAGAGTGCCAATAGGTTAAAGCAGAACACAGACACCTAGCAGGGTTATTACAACCTCTACAAGTCCCAGAATGGAAATGGGAAACCAATTCCATGGATTTCATCACCGGATTACCAACATTGACCAAATAGAACGATGAAATTATGGTAGTGGTGGATAAATTGAGAAAGTCTGCCCATTTCATCCATGTCAAATCCACTTGCAAAGCAATCGATATCTCCCATGTATTCATGCAGGAGATATGCAGACTGCATGGTATGCCAAAAGAGATCGTGTCTGATAGAGACATGAAATTTACTTCTAACTTTTGGAAATCACTGATGGCTAGCTTAGAAACCAAATTGTTGTTTAGAACCATCTATCACCGTCAAACCGACGGACAAACAGAAAGAGTGAACCAAATACTTGAAGACATGCTAAGAATGCATGTAATGCATCAACCCGAGAAGTGGGAAGACTACCTGCCACTGATAGAATTCACCTACAACAACGACTACCAAGCATCCTTAAAGATGAGTCCCTTCGAAGATCCTCTATGGTAGACCGTGTAACACTCCAGTCAGCTGGAGTGATCCCATAAACAAGATTTCTTTTGGACCTGACATGTTGAAAGAAATGGAACAACAGGTGACTCAGATAAAACAAAACCTGAAGGTCGCTCAGAACTGACAGAAAAGTTATGCTGACCAAAAGAGAACTCCAAGAGAGTTCAAAACGGGAGACCATGTATATCTCAGAGTTAGACCCAGGAAGAGTTATCTAAAAATGGGAGCTTGTGCCAAGTTGGTACCTCGTTATTGTGGACCCTTTGAGGTTCTAGATAGAGTGGGACCTGTAGCCTATAGGCTAGCACTTCATCCCACAGTCAAAGCACATAATATTTTCCATGTCTCATTATTGAAGAAATATGTATATGATGCTAACCATATAATTGATTGGTCTGTGATCCAGGTGGAATCAAAGGGAGAATTTCTACCAGAACCTCAATGCATACTGGACAAAAAGGAAACCTCACTTAGGAACCGAACCATTGCACAGGTCAAGGTGCAGTGGAAACATTTTGGCCCAGATGAGGCTACATGGGAAATGGAGGATGCCATGAAACAGACATATCCGATTGTGTTTACACCTGTACATGCATGTCAAGTTGATAGATAAAACATCGAGGATGATGTTCCTTTAAGGGGGAGGGAATTGTAACACCCTGTTTCCCCCAGTCTGTAAAAATAAATATACTGGCCAAGTATTGTGGCAAACTCATAAATGTGAATGTGTGATGTGAATGGACCTTGTGAGAAAGGTCGATGAATGTAAATAATATTATAAATATATATATTGCAGGACTACTAAGAGAGGGATGTGCTAAAAAAGAGACTATGATGGCTGAAGAAAGGTGGTGGAAGGCACCTGGAATGGTGGTGTTAACTTCCACCGAAACCAATACTGTATTTGGACTTCACTGGCCTAGAGAACCAAGAGCGACTTGCTGGCCTCGAATTAAATGTCTCGTCAGGTTGGTAGGTAAAGAGCTCCTCCTGAGTAATGAGGGATGGGGGTGAACCGCCCATCCGTAGAGTCCTTAGACCTGACCACCTCAAGGAATATCGTGCCACACGCAACCTCGTCGAAAGGAGAAAAGGCAGGAAGAGTGTGGGATCAAGGGCAGACGCGAGGGAAAGAGGAAGAGGAGAACTCTGGAAAAATACAGAGTAAGTGATAGCAGAGAGGAAGGAGAGTAACCTTCGTTCTCGGTCACTGGAAAACAGAGACTCAGTCTCGCAACATCGTGGTCTTAGCTCGGGGGTGGCTAGTGGTAAATCCGTTGGGATTCACTGAGCCTACGGTTGGGTGGAAATGAGCACCCTCTCAGCAGTTGCAATCGCATCGAGTGTTATTTCTGATAAGTGTTTTACATCTTGCATCTTGAAATTTATATGCTAACATGTTTGCTCATAGTCTGTGCAGTTTATGAATGGTTGAGTATAAGACTGTCTATGTGGTATTTTGATCAGAAATGGTGGTTGCATGCTTTTATTGGAAGGACCATGTATGGATTATGTTTATAGATAGATTTATATATACGTATACTGATCTAAGTCAGACTTCAAGTCTGCTTTCGGGAAATCTATACCCTTATTCGTCCCCAGGAATACCTGGAATTGATCTCTCCACAAAGATACCCTTCTTGGAAAACTTACCAAGAACCTGAAAAAGGATTGAAGGCACAAGTCTTAGAAATCTTGTACAAGGAAGAATGGGCCTCTCAAATCCCGAAATAACAACGTAGGGATAAGTATCGATTGACGAATGAGATCTTGTCGGAAGATCTGCGGTCATTTACAACCGTTAGATTGGAGGAAGAAACAAGGGCGTTAAATGCCTTAACCCTTTTCCTTTACCTTCGTGAGTAGCGAAGAAATCGGGACCGTAGATCACCACGGTCTGTGGGAGTATCTGGACCGTTGGTTTTCCACGTCCAGGGAGCAGGGGGAGAGTGCACATCACGGGACAAATCTGAACCGTCAAATCTTAGTTAGAAAACCCGATAGCCGTTGGATCTATCAAGAGATGCATGAGGGTTAATCCCTTGTGAACAGAGGTGAAAGTCTCGAAATAGATATGGACCATCCGTGGAGGACACGTGTCGTGAGATCACCCATTTCGGGGATTCAGACATACAGAAACAAAAGAGGAAGGTGAGCATTTTGACCTCGCACTTCGTGAAGTCCCGAAACAATCTGGACCGCCCATCCGTGGAGGACACGTGGTGGTGATCGAGAGTCCATCGGTATTTTGGATACCGGGGATTCGAATTGACAGAGGATTTGTGTCACTGGGGGTCGCAAGTCGCGAAGTTGCGAAACGACGAGGACCATCCATCCAAGGGAGGACACGTGGCAGCAAATCGAGAATTCGGGAGTCCCGTTGACAAGAGTTCAGGCTCCGTATTGACAAGTCCCGAAAGAAATAGGACAGAGGTCTTATGAGGAGTGGTCACTTGGATCAGGGCATATCCAGGAGGGCTAATGTGACAAAGGCCATTTCGAAAAATCGGAAATCGGGAATTTGGGAGTCCTGTTGACAAGAGTTCGAGCTCTCGTATTGATAAGTCCCAAAAGAAATAGGGCGGAGGTCTTATGAGAAGTGGTCCAACTGGCCAAGGCATAGCCGAGGGGGGCTAATTGTTGATCGAAGCCTCTTCGACATTTCGGCATTTCAGGGTTTGCAGAGTCGAAAGACTCGACTCGCTTATACCACTGAGTCGCGAAATGTGAAAAGGCGCCTAGTTGTTTGGCCTGTGATCATGATCAACGATCACACGGAGGTGGGAAAAAGGGAAAATCTAGCCTATGCTAAGCCCCGTAGGATTTAGAGGATTCTGTCCCTCGAGAAAAGGCGAAAAATTTATTATGTCGCAGTGGGTGTGTGACAAATTGATATCAGAGCATGGTTACAACACTTGGCCTCCTTGGGCTCATGAATGAGTTGCGCAGAAGCTTCGTTCGGAACACTCTTAATAAAAAAATCAAAAAATTAACCCCCTGTCTTAAACCCCCTAATCAAAAGATGAAGTTAAGAATGAAAAACCCCTATTGTTTCTGTACATGTGAGAATATGAATTATGTACTGGTTATAAATAAATATAAATATTGACTAACAACCAACGTTTTTCCTTTTGCACACAAGCGGAAGATCAACCGCGGGAAATTATCAACTTATAGTATGATGACTCACCATGAAGTGGGAGAGGGCTCCCACAATAGAGACGAAGAGTCTGACGAAAGGAGGGCAGTAGGGACCCCTACAAATCTAGTTGAGACTGTGAGGATTCTCATGGTCGAATTACAAATCTGCAAGGCTGACAATGAAAGGATGACGAGAGAACAAGAAAAGAAAATAGAAATTAACGCAGTTTTACTGCAAAGTTTATCTGATTTACAAAGACAAATGCAGCATGAACCTGAAACTCAGAAACATGGTCATATCAGTGGCCACACTGAGAGGAGCACCTCGAAGAAGGTCCACCACAGAGGTAAAGGACAAGCGTCGGATGATTCCTCTGAGAAGGAAGTTGGCGATTCAGAGGGCTCTTCTAGCAGCAGAACCAGTTCCTATCCCTGAAGGAAACAAAAGAAACAAAAGTCTTCCAAAGGTCGAAAATTCGAAGAATTCAGAAAATCCAAACCACCCTCCTTCGATGGTGAAATAAAGAAGGGAGAGGAGGCAGAGGCCTGGCTGCTTGGACTAAAGAAGTATTTCAGAGTCCATGACNCATGAGTAATGAGGGATGGGGGTGAACCGCCCATCCGTAGAGTCTTCAAACCTAACCATTGCGAGGAAAATCGTGCCACACGCAACCTCGTCGAACAGAGAAAAGGCAGGAAGTGTGGGCGATCAAGGGAAGATGCGAGGGAAAGAGGAAGAGAACTCTGGAAAAATACAGAGTGAGTGATAGCAGAGAAGAAGGAGAGTAAACTTCGTTCTTGGTCACTAGAAAATAGAGACACAGTCTCGCAGCATCGTGGTCTCAGCTCGGGGGTGTCTAGTGGTAAATCCATTGGGAGTCGCCTAGCCTACGGTTGGGTGGAAACGAGCACCCCTCTCAGCAGTTGTAGTCACATCCGGTGTTATTTCTGATAAGAGTTTACATCTTGCATCTTGAAATTTATATGCTGACATGTATGCTCATAGTTTGTGCAGTTTGCGAATTGTTTGAGTTTAAGACTGTCTGTGTAGTGTTTTGATCAGAAATGGTGGTTGCATGCTTTTACTGGAAGGACCACATATGTCTTATGTTATATATAGATTTGTATATATATATATATATATATATATATATATATATATGCATATTGTATTAATTTGGACCTCAAGTCTGCTTTTGGGAGATCTATGTCCTTATTCATCCCCAGGAATACCTGGAATAGACCTCCCCATAGAGATACCCTTCTTGGAGAGCTTACCAATAACCTAGAAAAGGATTTGAAGGCGCAAGTCTTAGTAACCCTGTACGAGGAAGAATGATCCTCTTGAAATCCTGAAATAGCAATGTAGGGATAGGTTTCGATCGATGGATGATATCTTGTTGAAATATCTGCGGTCATTCACGACCGTTAGGTTGGAGGAAGAAACGAGGACATTACATGCCTTAACCCTTTTCCTTTATCTTCGTGAGTAGCGAAGAAATCGGGACCGTAGATCCCCAAGGTCCGTGAGAGTATCTGGACCGTTGGTTTTTCCAC
>SNQJ01S0180248.1:19471-33356 GCA_010110895.2 Picea sitchensis | reverse complement strand
AACCACTTTGGCGCTCCTCAATGGAGGAGTGGGATCGACCGATGGTGGAACCGTATCGACCACTTTGGCACTCATCAGAGGAGGAGTGGGATCAACCGATGATGTAACCAGAGAAACCACTTTGGCACTCCTCAATGGAGGAGTGAGATCGACTGATGGAATATTCGGATCGACCACTTTGACACTCTTCGAATGAAGGGTGGGACTGACCGGGGAAGAAACTATACCAGTCACTTGGGTTTCACTTTTCAGATGAAAAGTGGGGCTGATCGATGATGGAACTGGATCAACTACTTTGGTGAGTGGTTCAACCGAGGATGAAACTAGATTGACCACTTGATGAATCGAACCGACCAGGGATGGAACCAAACTGACCATTCCATCAACTAATGAAGGGTTGGGGGAAATCTTATGATAACCTTTTGGAAGTTGAATCTTTTCCAATAGAGAATAAGCCTCGTCCATTCGAGGACAAAGGTAAGAATAATGATCACCTTCGCATAACATATGAGGGAATTTGACAGTTGTCTTCTTATTACCAACCTTAACATCACTAGTTGACAGGGTGTCACCAGCATGTCTAGTAGGGGCCGACGACGTGGAGGACCACACTTATAAGACCTTGGGAATACCAGGGAAATACTTTAGAAAGTGGTCACCCTTACAAAGATTACAAGGGAATTTGGGTTTCAAATTCTTCATTTTAATCTTGTTGACCTCATCAACACTCCCATTACTATTGACAGTATCTTCTTGCTTGGATCCAACATTTGATGTAGTTGGAGTCTTGGTCCCTTTATAGTTCTTCTTATTCTTCTCTTTTCATTTCTTCTTTTTCTTATCAACCTGGCTACTTGATTTAGATATTTCACTAGGTAAAGAAAGATAAATGGAAGGAGACCTGATGGGTGAAGAAGAAGAAAGGTCAACATGAGTTTGATTTGTGGGTGGTCTGCTTACATCTGAAGCACTTGCATTCGAGATCACCGGAGTGAAAAAACACCATACTAGTAACCCAATTGTCAGACCTAGAAGGCTCAAAGTAGTGATGTAAGGAGGACCAATGTTTCTGTAAGAAGGAAAAAAAAAAAAGGTTCTCCTGGCAAAGGGGTTCCTTCATTGGTCATTTCGGGAACTGACGCCATAAAAATAAATATCCACCCTAGATTATTCTAGGGAGAATAAACAACACACATTAAAAATCTAGTAAGAAAGCAAGCAAACTAAACCTTCTCACAATGAGCACACTAGTTGGTGATGAAATCCAACGTCATGGGAACAAAGTAAGAAGGGGCTAAGATAGAGCAGGTGGAAAAGTTACATTGATGACCTGCTTAACGGACTTACACCCTGGTGCACGCTCCCACACATAATTGTGGGTATACACTCCAAGGATCCCGAGTGATTTTGGCCAACGTAGATTCCAAGTACCATGAAGACTTGCCCCTCCATAGTCATCTTGTGTAAAAACCCTAAAGAGATAGGCTACTAAGGTTACCAACTACAATAGTGATGCCTAGAGAAACAATCGATAGTCTGATCCACACACAAAGGCAAGGTATCCAGCCAGAAATCAACTTGAAAGGATTCCACTCATCATTGTGGGTATACCTTCAAGCGACCCCCATAATACGTGCAATCTCTACACCAATACCAACAAAGCATGGTGAGTAACTCTGCCAGTCTTAATGCGACCTTAGGTTTGACCCTTGTGTGAGAAGGGCTTCCCAGGACAAAATGTAGCAATTGGATTTCACCACTCCCTAACACAATATTCTATGTTTGTTTTCTTCTTTGCAAAGTTATCTTTCACACATATTTCAAAGCTCTACAACTAACCTAATGTAGGTTTGGTACCAGAAAAAGTAAAAATGTCTAACCAATTTTAGTTTAGCGCTATATTTTTAAGGTTGTTATTACTCAAAAGGAAAATGGTGTGGACAATATGGTGTTTTGACTGACTCGAAAGTTATGAAAAGAGATGAATATGCAATATTTTCATTTCGATGAAAGCTATGCTACGAGAAGGAGAAAAAATTCATCATTTTAGATGCACAATGTCCCAACATGCCAAAAAACATGCAATTTCGCTACATTAAATGAAATAATTCAAGGAAGACAATAAAATGTGAAGAATAATCCAAGAAACGATAGGGAGAAAGAGAAACCACTCAAAACTAATTTATTGGGAAAATGACCTCAAAGATAAAAAAGAATAGTGCATGGACCTTTGAGCTTCCTCACAAAAGATTCCACTCAGTCAAATAAATGAGAATAAAATAGTAAGTTGACTCTAAATCATCAAAAACAAAGAGTGACTTCAAGGAAAGGAAGAAAAATCGTCAAAATTCCAAACAAGAAGAGATCAATTCTTAGAAAGTAGAGTGTTGAAGGCCAAGACAAAGATGTACTGAGATGGTAAGAATCTGAGCAAGTGCTAAAAGCAAGAAATGAACCATAGAGAAAGAAACCCTAAAGGATTTTGCACAGAAAAGGGGCAGTGCTCTAGTGTAATGGGAACCAGAGCATTCCAACGCTCTGTGTAAGCCTAGTAGGGAGCACCAGCGCTCTGGTATCAAGGGTATGGGGCGCTGGCCTCTAAAAATTCATAAAAAATGCCCAGAAAGTCTAAAAATCAAGCAAACTCAATCAATCAAATTGAGTGTGATGAAATCAAGAGACAATCAATCAGATCTAAGAATCAAATAGAGTATGGAGAAGGTCAAGAAGTGGTTAAAGGGCCAAAACAAGATCTAGGAAAGGAAACAAAAATTAGAGCTCCTCCCCACTAGAGTTGCCAATTTTTGTTACAGGTGAATCCTCCTGTGGACAAGCAGATTACCTCTTGGTATCTAGACCCCTAAAACCAAGACAGAAAGGGTGCTATCAGTGGTCACTGACATCCTTTTAGATCTAATTAAGCTAATTTATGGAGATAAAGAAGAAAATTGTACCTTTTTAAATGACATTTGTCCTCACAAAGTCCAAGTTGAGCTTCAATCCCGAGCTCCTCGATAGGTCCTGTAGAACAAACAAATATACAACAAGATTCCTATTCTACTAAGATTAGCTCAAATACAGATCTATCTACTAGAGACAAGTTCATGTGGAAAAAACACAAGATTGAAAGAAACAGGCCAAGCATATATGTATATTAATGAGAACAAATGAAGAGTACTTATAGGCCTTTGATGAAGGTGCAACAACTTCTTCTAGCTCTCCTTGTCCAACCCCTTTACTCAAGTAATCTACACTGATTATGCTTCAATGGCATCTCACTTATGGGATCATAAGTTTGATGCTTTCTATATTCTCCGATCTCTTTTCAATACCACTCATGAGATCATAAGTTTGGTATCTCCAATCTCTATCATGTCATGTACCTTTCACCATGAGAAGACCTCCTTATATAATCTTGTAGAGGCCCAACCACTTGAGAGATATTTGGGATAAGTTGAGGATTCTTCTCCTTCAGTTGTGGATCTTCCCTAAGATCATGCCTTGACCTCTGATTTGAATCCAACCAATTTCAGAGATCGAGGGGATTCTTCCCTAATTTATCTCAACAAACCAAAATTCACTCAGGAAGGGAAGTGCTCCCCCAAGAGGGTGCACAGAGCGTTTCAATGTTCCCCCAAATAATTTTAGGGAGCTTCGACACTCCCTGACAGTGGGTAGGGGAGCGTTGCCTTCCAAAAATCATTTTTAAGTGGTTTTCTTCATGGAAAATTCTTTGTGCTCCTCATCAAATGATTCCTCTTCGTTAAATAGGTCGTTGAAGGTCACTTAAGTGTCCTTATGATGTTGTTAGAGACATGACATATGAAATATGGCAGTATGATGTTTGCAACACTTGCGACCAAAATGCGACACTTGCAACACTGACGATGCTGACAATGGGTCATCATTGAAGTGCGTAATTTTGATGTGTAACAGCTTCACCCTCGGGACTCCCAAAAAATAGGTCTTCGTTTAAGCCCTTTTCAAACCCTTTAAACATGAAAAAATTGTTGAGTGATCTTGTTTCCCTTCATTCTTGTCAAACTCAAATTTGAAGGCATGTCTATCTAATGGTAGTTTACCCCTTTTTCGGTTTGGACAATCAATTGTACGAACAAAGGTATACTCTAGGAACTTCGGTTCACTAGAAGAGTATTCTCAGGTATATGTGTAACCCTTTTTCGGGCCTGAGGAACTAAATGTATGAAAAAGGAACCCCCACGGAGTCCCTAGTTAGGCTCTTTTCAGACTCCCTAAAATTGAAAAGATTGTTGAGTGAGCTTGTTTCTTCACACTCGTTAAATTGGTCCAGAAGAATGTCCTCTACGGTGTCCATAGTTAATCTCTTTTCAGACCCCTTAAAATTGAGAAGATTGTCGAGTGACCTTGTTCTTTCACACTCGTTAATTGGTTCAGAAAAACATCTACTGGCATGAGTTTAACCATTTTTTTGGCCTGTAGATTAAGGAGGAAAAAGGTACACCTCGGGAGATTCATCTCGCCGAGAAATTTCTCCTCAGAAAATTTCACTTTTTTGGAATAAGGAGACTAAATCTAGAAAAAGCAGTGAGTCCATAGTTAAGCTCTTTTCAGACTCCTTAAAATTGAAAATATTGTCGAGTGATATTGTCTTTGTCACACTTGTTAAAATGGTTTTGAATAGACATCTTGTCAGTGCTAGTTTACCCATTTTTTGAACTGACTAGACTACCTTCGAAAAAGGTACCCCAGTGGAGTCTTCTTTTACCATTTTTCAGACTCTCTAAAAACGAAAAACCACCGAGCTTACCTTCTCTAGGTTGGTTTAAAATTACATTGAAGGACGTTATCATTGTGTCTTACTAATCACATCTACATCTCTGTGTCTCTGGCCTAATTTTGGCTCCTTGTTGCTTTCAACTGAACCTTTAAAGCATGCCTTATATGCAAGCCTTGTAGCACTTTTCCTTTGTGTCTTGACACCTTGACCCATGGAGGAATTTTCCTGAGTGTCCTTTCCCTGCACATGTCTCCTTTCTCTGAGAATTAGTGTGTTCCTTGCTCTTGGAACTAGTATGCATGCGACACTCATTCCTCCTTTGTAATGTAGCATTATTTTATTCCTTTTCAAGATTTCAAAATATTGAAAAAGACAAAAAAATCAAATATACCCCAAAAAGAGGATGGGAAAAGTATTTTCTTTTTATGGAAGCACAATGAGTCTCCCTTGGACAAAGCACATCCTTTCATTTTTTCGTCAAGATTTGGGATTTAATATGACCTCAGGAAGTTGTTCTCATAACATAGAGTTGTTTCCTCCTCTGTTTGGTTATCCTTCCAAACACATGGAGAGTTTGTGTTGCCTCCTGCATCGTGAACTTGTGTTAATTTCATGCTACCTAAGTCTGATCATCAGTCGTGCTATTGTCCAAGGGAAGTTTTACCCAACTTGATTCGGCCTTTCTGCAATTTGTCTCTTGACCTCATGCCCGGCCATCCCTAAATTCCAATCAAGTCCTTGTTCGAAATCAATGAAGTTCTTTGCTTGATCACCAAGATCCTCTTGTATGTTCCCCGACGAGTTGTCGAAGACCTATGGGTAGTGAAGTTGTACACTCACATTACACTCCTACTAGATTTTTGAAGATCTTGAATTTGTTGCTCGAGCTCTGAAGGCCTCATCTCCATCCATTAGGCATTATTGGCTTCTTGAAGATGGATACTATACATGTGTATCTTTGATTTTGAGATGTAGATACTCTGTGTATTTCTCGTGAATACACTTTATATAGTTATATGACATGGATATGTAGTGTATTTGATTGGAATCCATGATTTATTTCATCCTGAGCATGGGTATGCCTGCCTTGGTGAGACAATTGTTATTTTGCATATGGCACCTCTTGAACTTTGGTCCTGGGCTCACTCTCTTCATACATTGATGAAGATTTGTAATGTATTTCGGCCATCATATGCTCTTATGACCTCACACATTAGAGGGCATATGTTATAACCCTAAATTGCACCATACATGCATACCTGGCATTAGGCCATCTTACTTACTATTTTTGCCAAGCCAATACAAAACAACTCTTCATAAAAACACTATTTTTGAAGATGTACGCACCCTGCAACACTACTACCTGCGTATGTACGCTATTTGCACCACTATTTCCCATGTACCTACACTAGTTTCACCATTACAGCCCGTGCATACCCACAAAATTTGAAAAAAAAAGAAGTTGCAAGGGATTCGTTGAGATTATGGGCTATTGGGTAGTTTCTCAACCAATTGACCACCTATAGCCCGTCACCCAACCAAATAACCATTTTTTTGTCATATAAAAAGAGGTGTTGGGGTCTCATTCCAAGGAGAAACATAGCTACAATGAAACTCTTTCAATTTCACTTTCCCCAAGAATTTGTAGCCACAATGTGAGTTTTGAGCCAAAATTCTCTATTCTTGCCTTTTTCCTCATCCATAAGCCTATGCCCATTCTCTAGAGAGAAGTGTGAGAGAAGAAGGATACATGGAAGTAGTTGGAGCTTGGTGAAGAGGATCCCAGGACTGGGTTTGAAGAGCATACGTTGATCTCATTTTGTAAGTAACTCTATGAGATTAATATAAAGAAGTACTTTTTCCGTCCTGCCATATGATGTGTTCAATCTTCATGTTTGATCTACATTTTGTTATGACATCTAACCCACTAATTTGTATATAGAATGCATGTTCGTAGTTTGTTGTTTGTATTTTGGTGAATGTAGGTCAGCCTGGGAAGGATATTTGCAGTCGAGAAGCAGTGAAAGACAAATAGATCGACATCAAACGTAGAGTTTAAGGTAAGACTACCAGATCCCTATACTTTTTTCTTTATGCATGAATGTGGGGTGTTGTCAGGATAGTTGTTAAAAGTAGGAGACTTTACATAGTTATATCTACCTACACTTTAGAACCCTAGTGTAGTCCGTAGGGGGTTTTTCCCACTATAGCACCTAGACATCCAAAAACCTAACCCTAGGAGATGAAGCACCAAAAGTCATGTGGGCCCTGTTTGGGTAAGTCAATAAATCAACTTCCCGGGGTCGTAACTTTTGCATTCGATCTCTGTTTTAGGCACATGATAGCCCATTGTAAAGGTATCGTTCAGAAGATTCATTTTGGATGAAATAAAAAAGGAACATCCATATTTCTCCTTGTTTTCCCAAAAACGTCGTTTAGGGCCTCAAAATGGCCCCAGAAGTTGAAAACTGCTAAAAATAGTAAATTACCAAAATTGTCAGAAAACTATTTTGGACCAGTTAGGAAAGGTGGGTGGCCACCGATATCCACCCGGATCACATGAGTCGTCTATGAAAATATTATGAACCATATAGGGCGGCCATGGATCTAGATTTAGGATCTGGGTATGTAAAAATGTGCTGGAAGAAAAGGAATTCACATGTAGCATGTTAGTCCCAAAGTCTGAACCAGTCTTCTATGGTGCAAGAGATAGGGCACCTCATTTATTGCAATTATTGGTTTTTTATGGATAAAGGTTGATTTATTGAGGATCAACTAATGGGTGAGTTTAACAATAAAATATTTTTTTTGACTCTTCTGTATAAATTACCACAATGTTTCACTTGGTAAATGGCATGCATTTAGGTATGATAAACAAATGAGGAAAATAAAGAAGAACATGAAACCTACAAGCTAACGATCCATCACTTGCAATTATAACTTCARATTAAAATAATGTTTCATATCTAAGTAATATTTGGAACWCAATTTCTCAAATAGGTTGCAAGATACATTAGCTGAATGAGAAAAATCAATTGCTTCATAATAAATTTCACATGCATCCTAATAAGAATGAAGAAAAGATAGATATGAGAAAGAAAATATAACCACCTGAATTAATATTMACTGAGTGAAAAAAATTGCAGGATTTACAGTGTTATATCCCAGTCAATGTCTTCTCCATTGTAATCTCTCCAAAAACATAACTCTCTCTTTACATATTTCTTTGATTTCTTATATAGATGAGAGTTTAATGATAAGGATCAAATACAATAAAGGAGGATCTAATATCCCACTTTTTAAGGATAGAATCAATTTATAAAATCAAATCCCATCATAGATCCTATTTTATGGAAACAATTTGACTAGAATTAATCTTCAAATTATGCCCGATCTCTAGCTACCGACTAGACTTGATAGGTATTGATGATGGAAAATGATCTCTAAGAATGATTGTAGAACCATTGAACCATTTTCATGTTGATCCATAAATGTTTCCTTCGAATCTAAGTAGGTAGCATAAGATGCGAGGTGTTGAAGATAATAATCATGCCTTCAGAAAGTTTCAAAATTTATTAGATCATTGAATCACTCAAATATGGAATTTATTTTGATGGTTGATATTCTTGTTTTTAGGTGCCCTGCTTATGATTATTTTATCTACCAAATCTTCTATAACTGTTGGTATTTTGGATAAACCTTGATTTTTGATAGTAACCAACATGCACTAAAGGTGATAGTACTTGAGAAGAGAGTTTGAAACCTTCTTAGATAAATACACATATGTTTTAAGTATCCAATAGGTGATTGCTTCTTCTAATGCTCGAGATACTAATCCTCGACCAACCACTACAATTTATTTAAGCACATATCCATCATTAGCCATTGTACTGACATTCAATTCCCATAGTAGTAAAAATGAATTTTGCAGACGTTCTTGAGTAGAACTCATCTATATGATTGGCCTTAGGTAGTTTGATCTTAATTCAACCCATTTTCCTTAATTATGGCCTAATATGGGATCTTTTTGTCAGGTGAGATATTAAAGAATTGCATAAAATGAGCATAAACAAAAGTACACCATAAAGAAGGAAAATCTCAAAAGGAAAGAGATACAATCATGCAATATGAACAAAAAGAACTTGATAATGGAGCTCGTCCCAGGTGGACTACGTCTCCAGGTCCTGATCTCAAATGGGTAGGTCTTTTTATTAACTCCACAAAAGAATTGGGAAAAATACATAAGTATACCTCATTCTGGAGTTAAGCCACAAAATCTTTGCTCAGATAAGAAAACTAACACCACCACTGCATTCATGGCATTGTTTTACCTAAAAATGACTATCTCTACGCCTCAATCCGAGTCGGACACTTTCGGCCCCCCAAGACACCCCTACCTCGGTTTTCATGTCACTGCTCCTACAATTAATGACTGACAGATCTCAAAATCCATGCCAAAATCTTGAAAAATGTGCCCAAAACCATACTATACAGATGTGCTCAGCCTGCCCCTTCTTTGTGCTCTTGTGTGCTCAAATGGACTAGTGGAAAGCTCTTCTTATACAATGTTTCTGATAGTTATGCAGTAATGAAGAAGTTTGGCGCATTGGTTATGGAGGCCAAGTTAAGGGATAGGCCTGTTGGGGAGGTTCCAAGGTTGAATCCCATGAACCCTTCATTTTATCATATTGTTGGCGTGCTCCGCTAATTCTGGCGGAGGTTTTGGCAGGCGGTTAAATGGTGGGATAGTTCTAAATATAGCATAATATGATATATTTAGTGTATGGTTGAGTTAAGCCCCTAGGCGGGCGGAGTATTATGGTCATGTGGACTAAATCACATGATCAGGGGCTGGCCTGAAGGCCTAGCCCCTCCCTCTAGCACCTAGGTTCAAGTTTAAACTCAAATAATAATTAAATCATATCAGAAAACAAGAAATGTTGCATGGTGTAATGGTTGGTGCGTATGTGTGCGGCCTTTGGGCTGTTTGGAGGTCATGATTTTGACTCTTGGGTGGTCGAATAAACCTTTTCATTTTCCAGCCATGGGAGGGGTGCCATGTGGCATCCTATGATTGGGCCACGTGGCACCATATAACTGGTCCACAAAAATTGCCACTTGTCACAACATGATTCACCCATGAAAACTAACATGTTTCATCACTTCACTCGCCCATGTTTCTACATCGTTTCCATGTCATCTTGCCAACTCAGTTGTACCACGTGTCACTTTGACTTTTGCCTATTGGACCAAGTTTGAATTAACTTTGACCGCTTATAACTTTTGATCTGTAACTCTATTTGACGAGTCGTTTGCACCATTAGAAATCTTGTGATGCACTCTTTGTGACTATGACCTTTTCATTGAGTTTTTGGAACTTTGAATTTTTTCCCTTTTGTTGTTTGTTGAAGCCATTATGAGTGTTCTGACTTGCTTTTGTGCGTTTTGAGTTGTCTTGACCTTCTCTGGATCCTTTTTGGATCAAGCCTTCACACTCTGAGAGTTTTGGAGCACCAAAAGATTTCATCAATCAACTAGTAGTTGAGGGAAGAGTTCCCTCACCTTATCCTTCTCAATCCACTTTTCCTTTCTTGGATGTGTGCGCTTTAAGCCTACTCGAAGATAATCAACATCACCCCTACGTGAAGTCCTTGTCCTTCTGTCCACGATGATATCTTCCTATAACTCATCAAAGTACTCCAGTGCAAACTCATTAACCGAAGGTATTGAAACTTCCTCATCCTGATCCATGATCATGGGAGGCTAAAAAGTTTCAAGTTCTCTGCGTTCACAACTGAATAAATCTGCATATAAGGTGGAAGATCTAAATGAAAAGCATTAGTGCCACTTTTCTCCAAAACAGTGAAGGGTCCATATTGGATGGGCTTGAGTTTCTTGCCTTCACCCTTCAATCGTTCCTTGCTGATGTGAAGCCATACCCGGTCTCCAACCTAGAACTGATGATCAACCCCGTTATTGTCATGCCGAGCTTTATACTGTTCTTGACTCTTCTCCAACTATTCCCTGACTGCCTGATGTATCTGTTGAATCCTCTGGATGAACTTGTGGGCTCTGTCCTTTGTTCATTCTTCATTCACATTAGCATCTCTCCCATACATCAAGTCCAAAGGAACCTTTGGTAGGTACCCATAACACGTCTCAAAAGGTGAACTTTGCATGGATGAATTTAAAGATCGATTACAAACATGTTGTACATAAGGTATCTGTTCATCCCATAACTTAGGAGACTTTTTGCAGTAGCCTCGAAGAAAAAGTACCATTGTTCTGTTTACCACCTCTGTCTGTCCGTTGGTCTGTGGATGAAAAGTAGTGCTCCTCTTCAATTTGGTGCCCATCATTCTCCACAAACTAGTCCAAAAATCCCCAAGGAATCGAGTATCTCGATTTGAGACAATGGACGTGGGTAACCCAAAGTGAACCCAAACTTGTTGAAAATATATTAGCAGTATTCTCAACAATGATCTTCTTTTTACATGGCATCAAGATACACATCATGCTAAACCTATCCACTATGACATACAAATAATCATGACCCCCTCTAGTCATTGGTAAACCCCCTACAAAATCCATGGAAATTCTTTCCCATGGATGGGATGGAACAGGAAGTGGTGAGTATAGCCCCAATTTTCTATTAGTGGGCTTACAAGTAGAACAAATCACACACCCCTTTACATATTTACTTATAATTTATTTCATTTGAGGCCAATAACAAAACCTCTACAAATGAGCCCTAGTTTTTCCTACCCCAAAATACCAAGACATAAGAGAAGTATGAGCTTCTCATATTACATGGACTCATTCACTTGTAGGAATACATAGCTTCCTAAGATGATAAATTAACTTTCCCTGCAGACAATAGTTCTCTACCTGTGCACCATGGGTTAGCTTCTCATATACTTCTTTAAAATCTTCATCGATGGCATATTTCTCTACATAGCTATCATGAGATAAAGAAGTATTCTTCAAAATAATAGAAGCATCAATAGGAGGTATAGAAAGCATATCAACTACCTTGTTACTTGTACCCTTCTTGTACTTGATTACCAAATGAAATTGTTGTAGAAAACCCATCCATCTATAGTGCCGAGATTGTTGCAATTTGGTCTGTGCCTGAAGATACTGTAAGGGCTAGTGATCTGTATGTATAATTGTTTCCTTCCCTAACAAGTAATGCTTCCATTTCTTTACTCTTTGAACTAATGCATACAACTCTTTATCATATGTAGGATAGTTAACAACAAATTGGTTAAAAGTCTCAGAGTGATAACAGATAGGCTTACGATATTGCATCAATACTGCACCCATGGCATATCCACTGGCATCTGTCTCGATCTCAAATGGCTATTGAAGATTCAATAGTGCTAATACTGGTATGATAATGATCTTCTCCTTCAAATTGCTGAAATATTTTTGTTTCTTTCCTTCCCACTGAAAATTGTTCTTCACACTAGTTAGGGCATTGAAAGGAGATACAATAAAAGAGAAGTTGGGAATGAATATCCTCCAATACTAGACTGCACCCAAGAATCTTCAGACTTCGGTTACACTCTTTGGCTCAGGTCATTTCACAATCACTTCAATTTTGGAAGGATCAATCTTCAATTGTCCTCCTCCCATGATATGACCTAAGTATACAAGTGCAATATTGCCAAATTCACATTTAGACATTTTCAAATATATCTTTTCCCTCTGCAAAGTATCCAATACTTGTTTTTCATGCCTTACATGTTCATCCCAAGTCCTATTGAAAACAAGGATGTCATCCAAATACACAATCACAAAGTCATCCAGGAAAGGCATGAATACATCATTCATCACACGCATGAAAGTTGTCGGAGCATTACAAAGCCCAAACGACATAACTAACCACTCAAACAATCCTTGTTTGGTCTTAAAGGTAGTCTTCCATGCATCCTCTTTTGCAACTCTGATTTGATGATATCCACAGCGCAAATCCAACTTAGTGAAATAAACAACATTCTTTAACTGATCAAGTAAATCATCTATGCGAGGAAGAGGGTATCTATTTTTCGCTATGATTTTATTTAAGGCTTAGCAATCGACACACATTTGCCATGTGCCATCTTTCTTTGGCACCATCATGATCAGAGACCCACAAGGAGATGAACTAGGCCTGATGACCCCTTGATCCAATAAGCCTTGTACCTTCTTCTTGATCTTTGTCATCTCCACAACTAACATCCTGTACATGCCCACATTAGGCAAAGGAGAATCCTGTTGTAGATGTATATCATGTTGGATTTCCCTCTTAGGAGGTAATCCATCTGGTTCATGAAAAATATCATCATACTTAGAGACAATATCAGTTAATTCTTGTTTATGAGACAGATCACATCCTTGGAAAGTGTCGGATGTCTCGACATATTTCTCTTTGACGACCATGAGTACATATATCTTATTAGTGGTTATGATTCTTTTCATTTTCCCTGCACTAACAAGTGTCCTATTTACCCTCATTCTATGAGCTCTAACAATATATTCCACTCCCCCTTTAGTAAGGTGGTATTTGTTCTCATGACGAAATAAGACTGCTTTGTTGAAAAGTCAACAAGAAACATATGTCTAATTTACTTTTCCCTTAAATAAATTGGACAATAAATATTAATCTATTATTTCATTCATAACTGAGTGAGTTGGATTTGTAACAGAATTATAAGTGTAGTTAAGTGAGTTAAGATCAGTTGTACTAGTTGTAACTAAACATGCACTAGTGAGAGTTCAGTAAATCAGTGAACTCACATGCAACTGAAGATTCACCACGGTTAACTACATGCATGTCAGTTCCAGTGGAGACCCAGTTGAGATAACAAGTGAAAGGGATATTTTGGCTATCAGTTGTGATTTGATCACACATATAGTGGATATGCTTATGAGCATGTACAAACTAAGCAATTTGTATCATTGTGAGAATTCGAATTACTGAGATTTTGTAGAGGAGGCAGGTTGTCTGGACACGGAAATTGGCACATGTATTTGTTGATTTGTGTATGACAGTGTGAGACGATTGTATTGTACTGAGAGCTCTTGGATTAGAGTTTTGTATGAGATTGTTTCATGATTCATGATATACATAATATATGATAG
>SNQJ01S0180248.1:0-19461 GCA_010110895.2 Picea sitchensis | reverse complement strand
GTGTGTAGAGAAAGATCATGTTGCTTCAATACATCCCTATGGAAGATCAGGATGCAGAGATTCTAACGAAGGCATTCACCAGGAGCAAGTTTGAATATCATAGAGACAGGATTGGGGTGAAGGATAATCCTTTTCTTGTTTAGAGGGAGTCTTGAAAAGTAAACAAGAAGCACATGTCTAATTTACTTTTCCCTTAAATAAATTGGACAATAAATATTAATCTATTATTTCATTTATAACTGAGTGAGTTGGATTTGTAACAGAATTATAAGTGTAGTTAAGTGAGTTAAGATCAATTGTACTAGTTGTAACTAAACATTCACTAGTGAGAGTTTAGTAAATCAGTGAACTCACATGCAACTGAAGATTCACCACGGTTAACTACATGCATGTCAGATCCAGTGGAGACCCAGTTGAGATAACAGGTGAAAGGGACAGTTTGTCTATCAATTGTGATTTGATCACACATGCAGTGGATATGCTTATGAGCATGTGCAAACTAATAAATTTGTATCATTGTGAGAATTCGAATTGTCGAGATTGTGCAGAGGAGGAAGGTTGTCTAGACACGGAAATTGGCACATGTATTTGTTGATTTGTGTATGACAGTGTGACACGATTGTATTGTATTGATAGCTCCTGGATTAGAGTTTTGTATGCGATTGTTTCATGATTCATGATACACATAATATATGATAGTGGGGTTTTTAGCTTTACGATTTCCCGGTAAAACTTTTGTGTTGTGTGTTCTTGACATTCACTTTGTGATTGTGGTTGTGATCATGGTTTAATTTTCCACAAGAATAATAGTAGAAGCGATTCTATATTTAATAGTGGCATATAATTGTTAGATCAGGAGAATCACAGGAAATACTTAATTTGTATTGAAATTTCTACATGCTTTTCTATCATAAACATACGAACTTCCCAACACTATGCCACATATATCAAGCGGTACAACATCCAAATCTACTTCATCAATCAACTTTGAAGAAATATAAAATCTAACCCTACATTGTTTGGTGACATTAATTTTTGTTTTACCACATACCCAACCAAGAGGGTAAGGCTTTGGATGTGGTTTCATTACAAGACCCATCTTCTTGACAAGTGCTTCAGATATTAAGTTTACTTGGGAACCCTAATCAAATAGTTTATCTATATAGTATGTTTAGATACAACTCGTATATGAAATAACTCATTCCTCTTTCGTTCATCTATATGATATTCATCACTGGAACTTGAACTAGCATGAAGATATTATTTACCTTGTACTCCAGCTGTTGTGATCTTTCCTTCATCTCCTTATTCGAAACCAGGATCTTTCTGCACTATAGCAACAATATTTGTCTTCCCTTTTCTACTAAACTGTTTCAGTTTCCTTTCTGAATGTAGTTTCCAACAGTGTTCTTCATCATGACCACTCCTCTTGTAATCAGTGCAAGATGGTTTTTCTCCTTCTCTTATTACTGTAGCAGTCTTCTTTGCCTTCCTTTTAAACTTCTTGAAAGTATTTTGTGGGAAATTAGAAGGTTTCTTCGTGGGATCTTCTTGAACATGTTTCCCCCTATTCTCAAGGTGAGTGGCTTGCACACAAACTTTGTCAATATTAATGGGGTTAAACAAGAGCAAAGTATGACGAATATAACTATGAAGTATGTCAATATACTTCATTAAAGTTTCATAAGAATCCAAAGGAATATTCAATGCTTAAGCTTTCTTCCTAAATTCCTCTGTGAAACTTTGTACATTCTGACCTTTACTCTGTCTCAATGTTTTTCATTCCATCATTGCTTTATGTAAATACCCTAATGGATAGAACAACTTCCTTATCTCTGTTTTACAATCCGACCATGAGGAAAGAAGCTTACCACACTTACTTTTGTTTTGTAGCTTTCTCTCCCACCATACGAGAGCGGTGCCTTCCAACCAAAAAGAAGCCAGTTGCACTTTAACTTCCTCTTCGTCAATATGTTGAACACAGAAATATACTTCAACCTGTCAAATCCAATTGTCTAACTTTTCAGGATTAGCATCTCCATTAAACATAGGCAAAGAAAAATTTACATCAATATTTAATAATGGTTTCTTAAAAGAGGCTTTATGGTTAGAATGATGAGAGTGATGAGAATTATCAGAGGAGGAAGAACTAGAACTTGAAGGTGAAAACGGAGGATCAGGAGGATCTCCTCTAGCCCCTTGATTCACCAAAGAATCATCATCTGCATGTGCTTCCTTTTTCTTCTCATTCTTATTCATCCTCTTCTCGTAATATCCATACATTTGTTCACCCATTTCTGACATGTGATAAAATACCATGTGAAAGTTTTTCTCTTGTTCGTCATGCATGTCTTCTTCTGCCATATTTTTCCTTCGAGATGTACGACCAAATTCAGGATTGAACGTCTAAAGAGTTCCTTCACCCTGCTTATGCTTAGCCCTAGTAAGAATTCATACTCAACAATTCAAGTCAAAGACGATTTCTTTGATAACAACATGATCCAGGATCTTTTCGTCAGGTGGCTTATTAAATAATTGCATAAAATGAGCATAAACAAAAGTACACCATAAAGAAGGAAAAGCTCAAAAGGAAAGAGACATAATCATGCAATATGAACACAAATAACTTGATAATGGAGTTCGTCCCTGGTGGACTACGTCTCCGGGTCCTGCTCTCAAATGGGTAGGTCTTTTTATTAACTCCACAAAAGAATTGGGCAAAATACATAAGTATACCGCATTCTCAAGTTAAGCCATAGAATCTTTGCTCATATTAGAAAACTAACACCACCACTACATTCGTGGTGTTGTTTTACCTAAAAATGACATCTCCACACCTCAATCTGAGTGGGACACTTTCGAGCCCCCAAGACACCCCTATCTTGGTTTTTGTGCCACTGCTCCTGCAATTAATGACTCACAGATCTAGAAATCCATGCCAAAATATTGAAAAATGTGCCCAAAACTGTATTCTATGGATGCACTTCGCCTGCCCCTTCTTCGTGCTCTTCTATGTTCAAATGGATTGGAAAAAATCCCTTATTATACAATGTTTTCGACAATTATGTAGTAATGAGGAAGTTATGCTCATTGGTTATGGAGGCTAAGTTAAGGCATAGGCTGTTGGGGAGGGTCCGTGGTCAAATCCAACAGACTCCTCAATTTAGCATATTGTTGGCGCGCTCTGCTAATTTTGGCAGAGGTTTTGGAGGGTGGTTAAATGGAAAAATAATTATAAATATAACATCATATGCTATATTTAGTGTATGGTTGAGTTACGCCCCTAGGTAGGTAGAGTATTATGGTTGTTTGGACTAAATCATGTGATCAGGGGTTGGGCCAAGGCCTAGCCCCTCCCTTTGGCGCCTAGGTTCAAGTTTAAACTTAAATAATAATTAAATCATATCACAAATAAGAAATATTGCATGGTGTAATGGTTGGTGCGTATGTGTGGGGCCTTTGTTCTGATTGGAATTCATGAGTTCGACTCTTGGGGAGTCGAATAAACTTTTTCATTTTCCATCCATGGGAGGGGTGCCATGTGGAATCCCATGACTGAGCCACATGGCACCATATAAATGGTCCACAAAAATTGCCACTTGTCACAATATGATTCACCCATGAAAACTGGCATGTGTCATCACTTCACTTGCCCACTTGTTCCATGTGTCACCCTTACAGTGGTTCCATGTGTCACTTTGACTTTTGCCTATTGGACCAAGTTTGATTGAACTTTGACCGCTTATAACGTTTGATCCGTAACTCAGTTTGAAGATTCATTTGTGCCCTTAGAAATATTGCGACGCACTCTTCTTGATTATGCCCTTTTCACTGAGTTTTTGGAAATTTGAATTTTTTCCCTTTTGTTGTCTATTGAAGCCATTCTAAGCATTATGACTTGATTCTATGCGTTCTGAGTTGTCTTAACCTTGTCTGAATCCTTTTTGGATCATGGCCACAGGAGTATTCCAGGGGTAATGAATCTATTTCCAGCTCAAGAAATCATTAACATATAATAACAATCAAGACTCCCCAAAAAATGTAAGATGGTGGTATTTACAATAACCTTGTATGCAGAAATAATTTGACAGAAAGCAACTTTGAAACAAATCCATCCCTCTAGTGGCTTTGAAAATGTTTTGGACATTTTGTGGACTACTGGATTTTAAGCCATAAAATTACTAGAGTATGACTATTTTGATAAATTTAAGCTCTAATAAAATCTCCCATCATTGAAGAAAATGTGAATCATGGAATCTCCATAATTTATTGGTCTTGTTTGGTAGCTAATATTTCCACTTGATTTGAAAAATGTGGGTTTGCATGAGTAATATTGATAATATTAAATCCAAATTGATCATTCTTTCTCTTAAGACAAGTGCTTTCATTCAAATCACATAATGGGAAATCATGTGGGAAGAAATGGTAGTTATCACTAGAGTAGGTAGATGATTCATAATAACAACATCCCCATTCAAAGCCAAAATTACCAATGTCATAGGCACAACAACAAGTGCTACCAGTAGGGCATGGATAATAGTCATCAAACTTTGTTGGAGGTGTGATTTGAGAGTGAGGGAAAGAGACAAGGTTTGGAGGATTAGACCAATTCTTGATCGAATATGATCGCTGCATTGCAATTCCACATTTTCCAGACAAATTGTCAATGTTTCTTTGCATCCTGATGTAAACCTTCTCACCCCATCTTGAATGGACACACTGATTGGTTGATGTTTTGCATCCTTCTTTAATGACTTCTCATCATTGGTAGTCACATATTCATAGCCATTAATTGTTACTACATAGGAAATTTTTCAGTTGGTGTCACAGACACCATCTTGAGACCTATAAGGATAATCAACCTCATTATCAATACCACCATTGTTAACAATAAACTGAAATGAATTATCCATTAGACCTCCATTACATACCTTTTTCGAGGAAGTATCATAGTCCACAAGCTCTTGCCCGGACAAAGAAATTAGTTGATTGGTCACAATCTGATTAATTCCTTCAACCGCTACAACTATGGAGAAATCCCAACAACTCCCGCAAGAGCCATGATCCTTGACATGGGTAACATCGCCTTTCTCCCTCCAGTCTGTAGACTCAGGAAACTTATCGCCTTTCCTATATTGATGAAGAAGGCTCAGAGAGGAGTGGAAGTCATGGGTACCCATGGGGACATATATTCTTTTGAACTCATCCTTGGTCGGGTTTTCAAACCTTTTAAGGTTGAGCCAATAGGACTAGTTTAATTTTTTATTGTGCCCATTGATGTAGATCAAATTATCTTTGAATATCTCAAACTACATCTACTTCTCGTCCAGGCCATTGTAGAACTTGTTATCTTACATGTTTAATTTTCAAGATGGAAGGATGATATCCATATATTGTGATACACATATCGCTTCTTATCAACATTCTCATACTTGATTGTCTTGAGATTAAGTTTCTCTTCTAGGTGCACTGCTTTTGGTTTCTCCAATGGTGTTTTCTCATTTTCGTTCCATGGGAAATATCCTACATGCATAACATGAATATATTTTAAATTAATTTTATTAACAAGCGTGGAGAGTGTTAGGAATAATAGGTGTGCTCATTTAACCATAGACAATATAGAAAATTTTCACCCAACCATAGGCTGAAGCCACCCCCAAACACCTTAAACTTGACAGAGAGAATAATTCTAGAAGAAACCCCTAGGTCCAAAAGCCAATCAAGGTAGTGTACAAATATCCAGAGCTAGAGTACCAAGAAGAATGTACAAACCATAACCAAGATAAATTCCAAGCCTAAAACCGAAAATACTAGTTACAGTAGCTGCAGCTACAACTACTCTCCAGACTTGTGCACTTACTAAATTTCTGCAATGCGCACTAAATTTCTACAACTATGAGTTATGTGTATTGAGCTTTGAAATCATGTATTTACACTTCTCTTCCTTAACTATTTGGGATGACTTCTCTTTCAAGGGGCTAAAAACTCAATATTAATTATTTTCTTTAGCCGACTTGTCTTCTAGGGTTATGTCCAATGCTTCAAGGTTTCTTCTTGCTTCTTGGAATATTCAATTCTTGTCAGGGTTACACGTGGAGGTTTAATACCTCTCGTATCTACCATAACATAAACACTCCCTCCCATCTAGGGAGGTATTTAAGGCAATGGTATTGATAACAAACATACCATAAGACCGATAACATCATCATCATTGCCACACAAGTTATCTCATGATTAAATCACGAGAACCATCATCACTTTCAGTATCATCTGATAACATAAACTACATCATTTCTAAAAGCCATACTCCATATGAGTAATCAAGAATGATGTTGAATAATTCACTCATTCCATAGAGTGATACAAGAACTATTCTTCCAATCCGGACATATGTCCTAGAAAAATAATTGTTCCAACAGATGATGGAAGCCACACCATGGGATACAAGGACTATTCTTTTAATTCAGACATATGTCCTAGAAGAATAAATGTCCTGGACCATTTTCCACCTAGAGAATATTTGTCCACCAACACACTGACTATCCATCTAGATGATAATCATTTCCAACACTATTGATAGTCTTCATGGCAGTCAGAACAATGCCATTAAATAGAACACAACTATGTCTATCCATAGTAGTACACAACTACTATATAGTGGTACACAACCACACCAAGTATCACACAACTACTTAATTAGTGACACATAGTCACAACTAGTGGAACACATTCACCAAAGTAGCATACATCTACTGTCCAGAGACATACAGTCTCCATAACAATCATATCATCTGATATCAACCTACATAAAACAATATCATGATATAAACAGAGTCATCTAGGCCATTCTTCCACTCACATCTGTGATATATGGAAGAGCATCTACCCTCGAAAATTAAAACATCAACCGTGGGCTATTTGGACTATTCTTCCCAGGCACAAAAGAATAATTGTCCCTGATTTGTGATCCTAGACCATTCACATAATTGGGCCATTCCTATGGCACTAATCATAGTGCAACCTAGAGAGAATGAGAATGGAAATTATTGTCCTGCACTAACCTCCAAAATGAACCATTCTTCAAAATAGATCACAATTGTTAACTTCGAAAGAATGACTGCCCAACAAGAAAAACCATTCTACTTGACCACTGCTCAGAGTGACTTCCAAGAAGAATGAATGTCCTAGAACATTCCCCCAGATTGGCCACAAGTGGAATCGTTGTCTATGGTACATCAACAATCTATCAGACCATTTTCATTACAAAAATGAATGTCTGATCTGGACCATTTTTCGAACTGGAAAGTGCATGTCTGTCAGAAATATCAAACCACTTTCCAAACTGGAAAGTAACTTCTCATCCTGGACCATTTTTCAAACTAAAAAATGACTGTCTATAAATCAATAACATATTAGTGCTCCCTCCAAACCTGGGAGTAATCTCTTCATTTTTCAATAAGGAATTCATCTCCACGAGCCCCAACTTGTTTCTTGAGTACACAAACTTTTCATCTTGGACAAAGGCTTTACAAAAATATCTGCTATATGCTCACTTGTGGAGATATATTGGAGAACCACTTCTCTTTTATGGACTTCATCATGGAGAATATAATGCTTGATATCAATGTACTTTAGTCTGTCATGGAACACTAGTTTTTTCTGAAGGCTTCATATAGATATGATCATTACAATATATCCTGGTCAAATTCAACACTTTTGTTTATTGCTATCTCATGAGATCATGGCAAGGTTCAAAATGAAACATATCCAATTATCACTTCTTATGTCATCACGAGAGTTTGTGATGGATTAGAAATCCATCATCCCAGACTTCTGAGTAACTATTCTGATACACTATCTCTATTATAGAAAGTTTTCACCACACTTCTGTTGTATATGAGATACTCTGCATCAAGTTGTTTGAATCCATACAAGGTCTTATTATAGATGCATACATGGGTCTCTTTTTGGAATAATATTCTTTCTCACTTGCTTTATTGGGAAGAATAGTCTTTTACATGTAAATTCCAATCTATGGATACTACAAGAGGTATATCTGGTTTACTGGAACAAGTTGTTGTCATAGTCTTCTCCCTCCTTCTGGAAGAAACTATGAATCTTGCAATGCTTCCATTCATAAGTATTTTTCACATTTTATTACATACACTATTATTTATCATAACTTCCATTTATTCTTCTTGATTTCTTCTTAGTGGGTTCAAACCAACCTGGTAGTCTTGTGATTCTCGATATAATAACTAGTTGTTCTGGATTTTCTTTCTTTCTTGGAATATTCATGTTATTTCTCATGTTTCTCTTTATTTAGATTGGGTCCATGGATTCTTGTATAGATTCCATGCCCTGAATATTCCAACTTCTTCCTTTCATCATAGGATCATGGATGTAGATGGACAACTAAGGATACTTTAAGGATTCTTTTCGAAGAAGACTTCTACTGAGCACGTGTTACTTATCATGGCTACTACTTTCAATGGGAAAATGGACATATACTTCATAATCCTCGGTGGATCATATCATTTAGGATTATCTCCCTCTGAATCCTTGTTTCATGTATGAATGCATTCTCTTATTTTTTGAATTCTATAATCAAATCCCTCTATCTAAGAGAGTCCATGCTTCTGGCTACATCCTTATTTCCATCTACAAAGTGTCACAAGTCTTTTTCTAATTTCCTCTTGATTGGTGACTTCTTTCTGTATTGACTTATTCTGGGTCTCTTCAAGTTTGATTATGATTTCAGCTTATCTGGAAGTTGTTATTTATATAATAGCTTCCACATGAATTGTTACCAAGGATTGTCAACGTACTTATATTTTCATATACATTACTTGACTAGTAATCATCATAATAGTAATACTTATCTCGTTATTCTTCCATAGGTATTGTTTCACTGGCCATCTTATCTCCTAAGAAATAGATATCATGGTATGTATAAGGACTATGTTATAGAAGAATATTGTTACCTTGACTAGAAGATGGAATTTGCTTCATCTTGTTTGGATTTATTTGAGGGTTCCTTTTCTTCGGCAACTGTTGCTTCATGTGTTTCCTTCCTTTTCTTTAACTTAGGATAGTGATTTTTGTAGTGACCATATTTTCAACAGTTGAAGCATAGTATTTTTGACATATCTTTCTCTTGATTTGGTTTCTTCCTTGAGTCAAACTTCTTCTTATTCCTGAATTTTTTAAACTTTGTTATGTAGGCTTGATCATCATATTTCCTTTGTAATTTCTCTTTTGCACTAATCCTTTATTCTTCTTGTGCACAACAAGTCCAAAGTCCTTCAAATTTGGGATACTCATTTCTTTTGTTCATGCTTGTCGAAAATGCATCCTATGTCTTGGGAAGGCCATTGAGTACTATATTTACCAGTTCCTTATCTAAAATGATTTCTTCAATAAATTGTAGTTGATCTCTTTACTAGGATATTCTCATAAGGTATTATGTTATGTTGTCATCATCATTCATTTTCATGTCACAGAGCTCATTCTTCAGACTCATTACTTGTCCAATGTTTCTGACTGGGAAGAGGTTAGTTAGGGAATCATAAATCTTCTTAGATGAGTCAATATGAGATATGTAGGGTATCAAGTGGTGTTTTATAGATTCCACTATGATACTCATGGGATTGATGTCATTCTCCTTGAACTTATCCATAATTGCAATGTTCTAAGCTTCCTTTTCTTTTCCTTATTCAAACTGTGGTTCGACGATCTTTCCTTTAAATATATATGACACTTCATTCTTGGTAAGGATGAGCTCAATCCTTGTATTCCATGCTCTGAAGTTAGAATCCCCTTCTAACTTGTTTTCTGACTTCATAGAGTAATTCATGACTGCTTTGACTTGGTCAACCTTTGATTTTGACCAAAAACTAAAACTTGGTGTCTTAGCTTGCTGAGAGTACCAGGATGTGCTCTAGGCTAGGGTTCACTAGGATATCCAAGAATTAGTTCAAGATATTCACTTAAGGTGCCTTAAAAATAGGGTTAGGGTGTCATTGCTGTAACAAAAACTTCAACTGCAACTGCAACTGTAACTGAGAAAATCCTTCCAAACTATATTCTAGAGGTTAGATTGTCTAAAGATAGTGTGGGCCCATAAACTGTTATAAATAATAGGTGTTCTCGTTTGACCATAAACAATATAGCAATATTGTCACCCAACCATAGGTCGAAGCCACCCCCGAGCACCTTAACCTTGACAGAGAGAATAATTCTGGAAGCAAAAATTAGGTCCAAAAGCCAATCAAGGTAGCGTACCACTCTCTAGAGCTAGCATACCAAGTAGAAAGTACAAACCATAACCAAGAGAAAGTACAAGCCTAAAACTGAAAATACTAGTTACAGTAGTTGCAGCTGCGACTACTCTCTAGACTTGCGCACTTACTAAATTTCTACAGTGCGCACTAAATTTCTGCAGTTGGGAGCTATATGCATCCAAATGAGCTCTGACATCCTATATTTATACTTATCTTACTTAACTTTCTGGGATGAATTCTCTTTCTAGAGGCTAAAAATGTAATATTAATTATTTTCTTTAGTCGACTTGCCTTTTAGGGTTATGTCCAATGCTTTAGGGTTTCTTCTTGCTTCCCAAAATATTCTATTATTTTCAGGGTTACACATGGAGGTTTAATACCTCTCACAACTACCATAATATCAACAGGGAGGAGATCATAATAATAAAAAGAATGGGGAGGATATCGTAATAATAACTTTCTTTGATTGGCTTTAGAAAAACCAAGGGAAAAGAAAGTGACATTTTTAAATAAAATTAAAGAAAATAGGATTGGCTTAGACTTATGGAGGAGTTTCATTTTGAGCATTATGAATAGATGGAAATGTTCAACAAAATGAAGTATTTGGAGTTGTAGGAAAATTTGGCAAATTATGACACAAAGATGAGAGACTTAGCGGAGTTGACGCAAATTTGACAAATACCTAGCGAAGTTGGTGTAAATTCGCCAAGGAGCTAAGAATTTTGATAGGGTAGTTGTAGGTACTAACACTAGATTTCAAACAAATTACCAATGCGAGGAAAATAAGACCCTAAAAAAATGATATGTGCTACAAAAAATGGGTGCTACAAGAATGAAATTCTTCTAGTAGCACCATTGTTATTGGCCAAATGTCAAAATTTTAACATTGCAAATTTAAGCACTAACATAACATACAAGTGTAAATTGGATAAAACAACCTAAACTTATCCAGATCATAACTTTCAGCTCAAAGATTGAATATGAGAAAAAAAATTGTCACTGGAAAAGTCTTAAGGAGTAGAAGAGATATGTAAAACCATAATTTTGAATTGGGCATTGAAATTTCTCAGAAAGTTAAAAAAAAAGAAGAGATTTATGTAGTAGTAAATGAGTGCAAATTGCAACTTGTAAATGTTGTAACTTTTTGCTCGAAACTCAGATTGAGGCATGAGTACAACCATTGGAAACTTGTTTTAGAAAGGAATGAATCTAAGGAATTAGATTTTGATTTGGTGCTTTGTTTCCTTCATAAATTGATGAAGAAAAAAATTGTAAGCTAATTGATGAAATGTTTTATGCTATGCATGTTCTAACAATAATTATTACATGCACATTTATTGCAGAATTAGAGGTACGAGAAACAAATTTGGTTCTTATATGAGTACTATAGTTATGAAATATGATCAAATATCTTACATCCATGACGGAGAGATTAGATGTCTACATGTAAGGATGGGTAATGATGATATACAGTAAAATGGAAGAAGATACAAGAAAGATCCTGTAACTATGAGAATCCTTCATAGAGAAGTGTAGATCTACAAGGATGATAATGAAAGGATTATGAATGCTTAGGAATAAATACTTCAAAGTCAAACAAAATTTCTTAATCAGGTCAATAAGGACTCTAGCACCAAGTAAGAAGCTATTACTAGACAAGTGATATCATCTATATCCAAAATAAAAAGGGATGATCATGGAAATAATAGGAAGTCAAGAAGCATGAGCAGTTCCATCATTCTCCAAAGCAATCCACTAGAAGAAATCATGCAATTTCAAGGCTAGGGAGTAGCCCGAGTGTGTCTCATGTTTGAAGGAAAATGAGAAGGCATGAAGTAGAGATATTTCAAGGTGATCTTGGGAATATCAAGCCACCAACTCTCAATGGTGAACACGAGAAAGGAGAAGAAGTTGAGGCTAGACTATTGGAAATGAATAAATATTTATAGTTGCATGATTACCCCTCAAGGGTAGAAGATAGAATTCAAACATATGGCTTGAAAGGAAATGAATCCATGTGGTGGGATCATAAGCAAGCCAAGCACCTTAATGAGAATATGATATCATGGAGATAGTTCAAAGGATATTTCCAAGAGAAATATTTGTACGAGAATTACGTTGAAAGGAATATGAAATCAAGTTGGGAACCATGAAAATGGATGCATATGAGAAGCAATTCTTTGAATTGATGAAGTATGTAGACTTCATAAAGGATGATAAAGTTAAAATCAAAATATTTTTAAGTGGGTTACCCTCTCTATACAGTGACAAGATACAATATGATAACCCTAAAAATTTGGAGGAAGAGATAAGGAGAGGAAATCATCTTTATGAGCAAATCAGAGGAAGGACAATTTTCCAAAAATCTTGGAATGAAAATATGAAGGGTAAGAAGAATCAAAGGGAGAAAGGTTTTAAGCCACCCATTTTTAAGAACAACTCCCAAGAAAATCAGTAAGGTCAATTAATCCAAAATATGCACAAGACTGCATATTCATTTGGGAAAAGGACCCAAGCTTGTAAAATGTTGGGGATGTGAGGGAAATCACTTACCTAGGGACTACCCTTACAAAGGAGAAAGGATGAGAACTTTCCACAAGATTCAAGAAGCTGAGACAGTGGAATACATGGAAGGAAACATTCCAATTATTTATGCAATCTTGGAAAACAAACAAGCAATATATCAATCCCCCATATTGAAGTAGAAGGTAAGATTGATAAACAACCCATAACAATTTTAACTGATTATGGAGCTAGCCATAGTTACATAAAATCTAACAGTATTGAAATATTTCACTTGCAAAAGAGTAAGAATAAGAAATCTCGGTTGGTTCAATTATCCACAGGGGATAAGAGGAAGATCAATGAGTTGGTTAAATATTGTTCAATAGACATGAATGGACTCAACAAAAAGGTAGATGTGAAAATCATACTATTGGGTTCATATGGTTGTATAATTGGAATGGATTGGTTGGAAAAATACCATGGTGTCCTAGACTATTACAACAAGACAATCACTTGTCTTGAGAAGAAGGACAACAAGGAAACATTCAAGGCATTCCAAGAGCTATAGTTGTTAGAGAAATTTTGGCTATGCAGTTGAAAAAGAGTTTCAAGAAGGGATGTCATATTTTTGTAGCCCATATGGAAAATACATCCAAACAAAAAGTGGAAAGCATTGAACAACATCTGGTATTAAGGGATTTCCAAGATTCTTTTAGAGAAATCCCATGATTTCCACCAAAGAGAGACATTGATTTCTATATTGATTTGGTCCTAGAAGTTGTCATAGTGTCCAAGACACCATACATAATGGGCACACCAGAATTGAAAGAGTTGCATATGTGACTTGAAGAATTGTTAAAGAAAAGGTATATAAACCCAAGTGTGTCACCTTAGGGAGCCCCAGTTCTTTTTGTGAATAAGAAATATGGAACCTTACAGATGTGTATTGATTCTAGGAAGCTAAATAAGGTCACCATAAATAACAAATATCTTTTGCCAAGAATTGATGATTTGTTTGATCAACTAAAAGGTACAAGAATATTTTTGAATATTGACTTGAGATCAGGTTATCATCAAGCGAGAATAAATGAAGAGGAAATCAACAAGACGACATTCAGGATAAGATATGGGCATCATGAATTCATGGTAGTACCATTTGGACTATCAAATTCCCCAAAAAATTTTATGTTCCTTAGTACTTGGACATGCTTGTGATCATGTTCCTATACGATATACTCATATAGTCTAAGTCAGAAGAGGAACATGAGAAACATATGAGAATGGTGTTGCAATTTTTGAGAGAGCATAAGTTGTATGCTAATATAAGTAGGTCCATCTTTTATCAAAATAAGATTCACTACTTGGGGCGTATAATTTTAGCAGAATGGATAATAGTGAATACCAAGAAGATAGAGACCATTATAGGATGGCCAACACTAAGACACATGACAGAGGTCAAATCATTCATGGGCCCTGTCGGTTATTACTGAAGATTCATTAAAGGATTATCAAATATTGCAAGCCCAATCACTTCTTTCCAAAATAAGGGAGTGAAATTTGAATGGAATTCCAAGTGTGAAGAGAGATTTCAATAGCTGGAAGACATTTTAACAAGTGTGTCAATATTGAAGATTGAAAATATGGATGAATATTTTGTTGTGTGCACTGATGCATGCAAGGAGGGGCTTGGTGGATTTCTCAATAAAAAATATCATATGGTCTTCTATGAATCCATAAAATTAAAAGAGCATGATACAAATTATGCTACCCATGATCTAGAGTTAACATCAATTGAGCATGAATTAGAAATGTGGAGGAATTACCTCACGGGGATGAAATTTGAGCTAAGGATAGACCATTATGGTATGAAACATTAGTTTGGATAGCCCACATTAAATCCTAGACAAACTAGATGGCTTTAATTCCTTAGCTAATATGACTTTAAGATTAAGCATGTAAAAGGCATGAAAAAGCAAGCGATTGATGCACTCAACAGGAGAGATCATGAATTACATATGGTATCCATCAACATGTACATGACCAATATGAAATATCAAATCATTACAACAAAAAAATTAGATCATCAATACTTGAAAATAAAAGAAACATTACAACAATAAAAGTTTTAGCATAAATTTACTTTTTATGAGTGGAAAGAAGATGGATTTCTCATGTGCAAAGGAAAAGTGTATGTGTTGAATTATAGTGAGCTGAAAAATGCAGTTTTGAAGGAAATGTACAATGTTCCATATGTTGGAAAACCAAGATATAATAAGATAATTGCAGTTGTAACAAGCCAATACTTTTGGCTCGGAATGAAGAAAGAAGTGGATAATTACATAGCCATATGTCTAGAGTGCCAGAAAGTGAAGAATGGGAATAGGAATCCAACGGGATTATTACAACCATTTTCCATTCCCGAATGGAAGTGGGAAGTAGATACATTAGATTTTATTACTAAGTTTCCCATAACAATGAAAAAACATGATTCCATCATGGTGGTGGTGGATAAATTAACTAACGAAACACATTTTATTCCAGTGAAGACTACACACAAGGAAACAAATATTGCATAAATTTATATGAAAGAAGTTGCTAGACTACATGGAGTGCCTAAGGAAATTATTTCAGACAAGATCTGAAGTTTACTTCCAATTTTCGAAAGGGTTTATTCAAATGCTTTAGGACAAATTAAATCTCAGTATAACTTATCACCCAGAGTCAGATGGGGAAACAAAGAGGACTAACAAAATAATTGAGGACATGCTCATAATGTATGTGATGGATCATCCATCAAAGTGGGAAGATTATTTCCACTTGGTGTAATTTTCTTACAATAACGGGTATCATGCCTCATTAAAAATGAGTCCATTTGAAACATTGTATGGAAGAAAGTGTAACACACCAGTGAGTTGGGATAATCCAACAGACAGAGTAGTTGTTGGACCAAATTTGTTAAAGAAAATGAAAGAGCAGATGGAAAAAATAAAAAAGAATTTAAAGGATTCTTAGGATAGGTAGAAAAACTATGTAGACAAGAATATAGTGTTTAGATATTTCAAAGTGGGAGAACATGTTTTCTTAAAAGTAAAGGCAAAAGGAAGTTCATTAATATTAGGAAGTTTCCCAAAGTTGGCAACAAGATATTGTGGACATTTTGAAATATTAGAAAAGATAGGGCCATTTGCATACATGCTATCATTTCCCACATTCATGAGAGTGAATAATGTATTTCAAGTATCATTATTAAATAAATATGTTCCTAAACATAATCACATAATTTATTGGAATGTGATCTAGGTGGAGCAYAAAGGGGAATTCTGGGTGGAACCAGTACACATCTTGGAATGGAAAGTCAAAGTGTTTAGGAACAAGGCCATAGGTATGGTAAGRGTTCAATGGACTTTCTATGGTCCTAAATATGATACATGGGAGMATGAAGAAAACATGTGGGAAGAATGCCTACAAATGTTTGACAATTTTGAAGGAAACATAATGCAAGACTCCATTTTGAGCATCTAGAGTTCTGAAACCACATCTCATAGTCCTTGTCAACTACGATGGGGACTCTGATAAAAGAATGGTATGTTCCTTGGGTTAGCCCTGATAAACGAATGGTGCATTCCTTGGGTCAATGGGTTGAGAGGAATAAGATATTTTGGTTGGAACTGTTGTTGGAGTTGTGAAATTGAAGAATTGTTTTTTCTAGTTATTGTGATGTAAATTTTCATATGTATATATCAACATAGTGTGCATCAAGGACATCGCATAATTGGAGGGAAGGGGGAAAGTAATTTCCCCACTATAATCCCTAATTTAATTAATGTTATGTAGATATAATGTGTGGCTACGACCAAGGGATGTATATGCAAAATGTGTTACTAAATTTGAATAATAAATTGTAATGCTAGTTGCTAAGGGGACATGGACATAGATGGGGGATGAATAAATCCACAAGATAGGGGAGGGCATAGGAAAATTTCTAAGAGAGGGGTCCAAGGGGGAATTACCCATGTATATTAATTCAACCCATTTTCCTAAATGTTCTATTGGTATATGAACCTTCTAATTTATGATTGAGTGTTCCCAAAGACAATCAATCAATACATGCAAGAGGGTGGGTGTGATTGGTCACATCCCATAGTTACTGGGAACACAAGGGTTGAGTAAAATCATTCTGGGGAAGTGTGTGATTCAAGCAAGTAATCTAGAGGAGAGAAAATCACATAGGTAGAAACAAGAGTTTTTGGATAGTCAATGTTTTTGCATGAACAACAAGTAGAGAGAAATAAAGAGAGCTTGGAGCTAGAAAAAAACTAGAGGGAACATTCTAGAGCATATTGGAGCATTTTTTGGAAAATAATTGGAGTTGAATACTGAAGAGCCATGTTTTCAGGCCTGAAGAGTGAAATCCTATGTGATTTTCACTAAAACAACAAGTGTTTGTTGTGGTTTGTTGGTAGTTTTCCCAACATCATGTTCCCTTGAGTTTCCAAATTGACAGATTCTTAGTTACCTTTTCTAGATAGATCCTGATAAACAAGTGGGATTCCCAAAGAACTGAGATCAGTGAAGGGGTACATTCCTTGGGTTGGGAAGGTCAAGAGGAAGAGAGATGGTGGAAAATTGGGATAGTTGTAGGAGAATACTAGCAGGTTGTGAGTCTTTTGAGTTGTGAGTGGATAATGAGATACCACCCTCTTTTATGGATTTCTATCCCCAACTAGGGGGTGACTTTATATTGATATTTGGAACAACAAATCTATGCTTGGTTCAAATGCATGTTCCATGCAATTAGTTGCACATTTGTTTATAAAAGATAAGTGTTTTATATTTTGTATGTTTGTATTTATGAGTTAAAATGTTTTGCATGAACTCTGTGTATAAGAATAATTTATGTTTTGTTGTAATAATATATTGATTGCATTCATGTGTGATTTATAATGTTGTATATGCATCTAAGTTATGGGAATAGAATACAATTAAATATGGTTGTAATTGTAGTTGATAAGCTGAAAGAAATTAATTAAGATAGTATACATTTCAATTTGTATGAGTAATCTACATGTAATGTTCCTTGCCTGGGCTAGGGGACGTTACAAAAAGTACTTCATCAATATGATCCTATTATTATTGAAGAAACCAATAGAGGAGGAAACTCCTAAACAAAATATAATAATGATAGTTCTACTACAACAACAAAAAAACTTATTCTTCTACAATAAATCAATCACAACAATACAAAACTACTCCTTTCCCCAAAAGGTTGACTTTAGATAAGAAAATCAAGCAAATTGGATATGATTTATTAGATGATTTAAAGAATGTTTTTATTAAAATTCGATTACCGCAAGCAATAAAAAATATAAAAATCTATGCTAAGACAGTAACATAATTGTGTTTAAATAAATTAGGGAGAAAGAGAAAAGACCCACAAATAGTGCAAATTATTGCTAAATTGGCAGATATAATGTTGGGTAGAATTTATATGCAAAAATAAGTTGATCTTGTTAGCACTGAGAGTCATCCTTAGATTGCGAGAGGATAAGACCAGTACCCATTAGAATGTTTGGTGGAGGTTGGTTTTATGAGTGGAGATCAAATGGACAAAACACAGTACAAGAATGATTTAACACATAAACTGGACAGCAAATGCATAGGGAAATGAGGTCCTCATTAACTCCAATCAGTGATATGAGTTTAAAGGTGAGAAGAAGGAAGACTTAGTGAGAACGATGGACAATACTACCATGGGCATACAAATTTCAAGCAACTTGGTGAAGAAAAAATTAGGCTCAAGAGCAATCTTGAACTTAAGTTCAAGACACTGAAATATGTCATAGCAGCATAATAATCAAACCTCCATTACCATGCGATTTCAACAACTTGTTTGGATCCTCCATGCATGAGCATTTTAGCTTAAGGGGAAATAAGATAACATAGCGAAAGTACTGGAACAAGTCACAACAACATTATAATCAAACCTACATTACAATACAACTACAACCCTTGGCTGGATCCTCCATGCCCAAGTGTTTCAACAAAATTTAAACAAAGAAATGAAAGAAGATGACTTCTATTAATGAAAAAGTCTCAATTCTCATACAAAACTAGAGAACAACTCTTTTATCAAATATTACAAAATAGGGAGCTCCGCTCAACTAGTTGACGACCTTAACAATTTCTTACATTGATCTATTTATACTCAGATCCTTTCACAACTGCTAGGAGTGTAATCTGACCTAGCCATCCCGTCTAAAGATTTATGCATGTGTACCTTCTCTGTTGGATTGTGCGTGTATCTTCCTCGAGATGAGAGTTCTGTCTCCTCGGTCAAGGCTTCCATGCCTTCTATTTATGGAGTGAGTCTAGGTTTCAACTATAGGCCTGTGTCCATTAACTGATATCTCCTCAGATTGAGATAAGGCCTGATAACTAAGGGGTGACCACTTGCTACGATTAGGTATAAATTTGAATGAGCATGCGAATTCGAAGCCGCCGAAAGTAGTTTAGAACCATCTTGCTTTTGATCTCGAAATTCACCGCATTCCGCCACATCGCTCTCCCCCAAAACCATGGTTTAGATTTCAGCCCACTGAAAGATTTTAATATCCAAACACGTTGTGGCCCCAAAATGGAGTGTGTTCATTGGTTTTGTCATGATCTGAGATCT
>SNQJ01S0180247.1:0-19424 GCA_010110895.2 Picea sitchensis | reverse complement strand
CTACTTTAACCTTTTGGGGCTTCTAGATGACTCATGAGGGTTCTCCAACTTCACATGGCCATAACTCTCTAACCTTGAGGAGTTATGTGATGTTCCACATACCACCGGAAATGGCATGAAATGTAATATCCATATAGAATAGTTTTACTTTCAAATATATCAAAACTCATACCATTATCCATCAAACAAACTTGGGTCCATTACCCAAAACTTTGTGCTACCATAATTCACTACCAGACTTTCTTCAAGGGTTGACATCAATGACAACCAACCCAATTAATCAACAATATCCCCCTTTGGCATTGATGGCAACACTCTGATGAAATACTGAAGTCATGTCGTGCCATACTGAAGTTATATCACTCATGCTCTTCCTGTGACCATTGCTCCCCCTGGAACGATGCCTTTGTGCTCTGCATATGATAAATCTCTCCCCCTTTGTCATCAATGGAAAAGGTATCTTTCCATCTGGGGCTATTGCCCCTAACTGAACTGTCCTTGGGGATACTCCCCCTGACTGAAATCTTCCTGAAACTGATCTCCCAACCTGAATTGTCCTCTTTATGGTGCTTCCTCATGTAAATATAAGACATATGAGAAAATATTTCAAAAGCATTCATTTTGGAGTAGAAATTACTCCGAGTCTCTAGAGAATATACTCAAAGGCTTCCCTTGCAAGCGGTTTTGTAAATATGTCTGCCACTTGTTCTTTTGTGCACACATATTCAACTCTAATGTTCTTCTTTGGAACTTGTTCCCGTAGAAAGTGATACTTGATTGGAATGTGCTTCCTCTTGGAGTGCATCACCGGGTTATTTGAGATACTGATGGTGCTTGTATTATCACAATTGATTGGAATGGGCTCATCATACGCATCCTGTATATCTATCAGAGTTTGTTTCACCCATAGAACATGTGTACAATATGTTGCTTCTGAAATATAATATACTTCGGCTGTAGATAATGATACTGATGATTGTTTCTTTCTTAGCCATGATACTAAACACTCACCCAAGTAGAACGCTTCTCCACAGGTGCTTTGTCGGTCATCAATGCAACCTGCCTAATCTTCATCTCTGTAGGCAATAAGTGATAGATCCTTTCCTTTTGGATACCATATTCCAAACTCTTATGTTCCTTTGAGATATCTGAAAATACTCTTCACTGCTACGACATGTGATTCCTTTGGTGCTGCTTGAAATCGTGCCACCTGTCCAACTGCCTTCATTACATCTGGTCTGGGTGTTGTCACATATAGTACGCTACCAATCATTGACCTATATTGCCTATGGTTTGTAGACTTTGAATCATAATCTTTACTCAACTTGCAACTTGTTTGCATAGGAGTGGTAATTGGTTTTCAATCTTCCATTCCGAACCTCTTTAGACTTTCTCTGATATACTTTATTTGAGAAATAAAAATTCCTTGGTTGCCTTGACGTATCTGAAGACCCAGAAAGAAGGATAGTTCTCTGAGTAATGACATTTAAAATTCATTTTGCATATCCTTTGCAAATTTCCGGCTTAACCTGTCATCATTGCTTCCAAAAATAATATCATCAACATAAAATTTAATTAATAAAATACTATCTTGAGTTACCTTGATGTAGAGGTTGTTGTCTGCACTTCCTTTTCTGAATGCTGCATGATGTAGATATTTATCCAGTCTAGAGTACCATGCTCTAGGAGCCTGTTTTAGACTATACAAGGCCTTCTTCAATTTGCACATGTAATCTGCGTTCTCTGACAACTGAAATCCTTCTGGTTGTTTGATGTAGACTTCTTCTTCATCTTCTGCTTCTTCTTCGTAAAATTGTTCCATTGATTCATTTTCTTCTTCCTTTAATTCTTGTCCACTTGTTTCATCAATTGATACATTGATGATTTCCACAACTTTGTTCTACCTCAGATTGTAACACTTGTAAGCTTTCCTTGTACTTGAGTAACCAAAAAGTTTTCCTTTTTCCACACGAGAGTCAAACTTTCCCATTCTACCATGTTCTCTTTTGATGTAGTATTTGCTTCCAAATACTCTACAGTGCTTCACATTTGTTGGTCTTCCTTTCTATAGATCATAGGAAGTTTTGTCATTGTTGTTTCTAAGCATTACTCTATTTTGAATGTGAATTGTTGTATGCACTGCATGTGTCCAAAAAATATCTATCAATTTTGAATCCATTAGCATTGTTCAAGCCATTTCCTGTGTAATTATCATCCATTATGATAATGGTCCTTTATCTCTGAACCACTCTCTGAACCAATCTATGAATCCATGCTCTCATCCACTGTCATATATTTGTCCAAACCTGCTAAGTGTTCGTATGAATCCATCTCTATCCATACTATCCAAGACTCTACTGCACACTATCCATAATGTTGACCCATTTATCACTGTACTATCATGAATTATTCACTACTACAATTGATTGTACTTCTACTAACTGACTGCTCTAGATATGTCTATTCAAACTCTGCGAGCTACTCGAAGGATGGTTATTTGGTCTGTCACAACTATCACATAGACTCCCCCTATCTAATATTCATGTTACCTAGGAGTCTCTAATCTGGATAGTTTAGAACAATTCGTTCTCTGATGTGTATTCATCATCATCTTCATTGGTAGATTCATCATCTCTATGAGCTCTGTCTTCTTTCCTTTTGTCCGTGGATTCATCTTTCACTACAATTCCTGAAAGTACAATCTCTTAAACCTATTCCTTATTTACCTTTCCTTCTTTTCTTTTAGTTGTTTTCCAAACCTTTCTGTATCTGACATATTTTTTTTTCTCTGTAGAATTTTCTTCATCTCGTTTTATTTCCAATCTTGTGATCTTTGGGACATGGTCTTTGTTCACCTTTTCTTAGTGTTTTCTTATCCATACTTTCTTACATCTGACATCAATGTTCTCTTTCATGGAAGTATCAATCATGCTTCTACAATCATTAGCTATGTGTCCATAGTTATGACATTTGTAACATTCAATGTTACGTGGGGCCACATAGACATTTCTTGCTTGAACATTTCTTTTATAATCCATGCAATTTGCAACCTTGTGTCTCAATTTAGTACAATAAAAACAATGACCATAAAATAAATTTTTATACCTGGCAGTGAATGATCTTGTTTGTGGTGTAGTCCTTTTGAATTTTTTCCTTGACTCATCATGATCGTGATTGAAGCTTCTTTATGGCTTGAACATGGATGGTCTTCTTGAAGATGTATCTTCAATAGTTTTCTTAGATTTTGGTTGACCATGGTTCCTTCCTTTGAGTACTTCTGCATAACTCTTTCTATTTTCTTCATTCTTATTTTCTAGCAACCTAGAGTGCTTCTCTTCATTCTCTAGAACCGATGTGAATGTTTCTGTCTCTTCAATGTTCTTGCCGAGCTTGACGATTTTACTTCTCAATGTGACAAATTCTTCTCCAAGCTTCTCAACCTCTTCTTATTTCTTCATTATCTTAGACTTCATGACTTCTTCTGTTCTTTTCGCTTCTTCAAGCAAAAATTTTAATGTGATTATTTCTTCTTCAAGTCCTTTCTCTTCTTGACCAAACTTTGCCTCAAGCTGGTTTAGATCGTCAGTTATTTCCTTAAGATGACATGTCAATATCTTCTCTCTCATTTCTGCCTCTTCCTTATGTGCTTCTATGTTGGATTCCAAATACTGCTTTTGATATTTAAGATTTCATTCGATATTTCTGGGTTCTTCTAGCTGAGTTCTTAAGTTCTTGATGACCTGTTGGGCTTCTTAAAAAATGTGAATACTTTCCTTTTGTTTCATCAATTCTTTCTTGAGCGACTTGTTTTCTTCTCTTAGTTAATCTAAAGCACTAATCAATTCTTATTCATAATTGTCTTCCTTTTCAATTAGTTTTTCTGTCTCATTTCCTTCATGGCATTTTATTTCAAGATGTCCGCGTTTTTCACAATTAAAGCAAAACAACATACCTCTGGTGATTCTATACTCTTCATCTTCTGAATCAGTTTGACGTGGTCAACATAATTCTTCTTGATCTGTATCTACAGATTCTTTGGCATTTTCTAAATTTGCGATGGGTGAATAATATATGTCATGTAACTTATCCCAAAGTTCTTTGGCTGATGATCATTTACCAACCTTTTCTCTTACTTGATTAGGTAATCCTTCCCAGATGAAATCCTTTTCTATTTCGTTATTCTTATTCAATTCCTTCTTGGCTGCAGTCTTTTCCCTTTTTGAACTATCATATCCTATAACAACTGATAGCCAAATATAATGTCCCTGTTCCTGTAAAAATACTTTCGTCCTTCTGCTCCACATCTAATACTTAAAACCATTATGACCATTAAACATTGGTACTCCATTCTTAGAATAATCCATGATCTCCTTTGAGTGGCTAAATTGTTTCCTAAAGGAACTGAATCTGATACAAATTATGATATGATCACATATATCTCAAACACTATACCAAAAGTATGTACCTCAAACCATGTGAAAGAACCTCACTGTTATACGACCTCTATCTGTACCAATAACTTCAACAACATATCTCAACCAAAATACCTCAAACATGAACCAATATTAAACTTCAGTAGATCTACCTCAGATCAACTCTACATCAAGCCATAAACTCCCAAGAGGGCATCCAACATATTTACAAGGAAAACCCTCAACTTGATTCATAAATTCAACACTACACATATGAGAACCATACCTTTTTTTCTTCTTGTAGCATTCTGTTGCCGCGGTTTTGCTGCCATGAATCCATTGCCGTGATTTTTCAGCCACACTTTTTCTGCTGCGGTTTTTCTGCCGCACTTTTCCTGCTATGATTTTTCTGCCACACTTTTCCTGCCGCACTTTTTCTTCTGCAATTTTCTTGCCGCACTTTTTCTGCCGTAATTTTTCTGCTGCACTTTTTCTGCTGCAGTTTTCCTTCTGCACTTTTCTGCCGCACTTTTTTTGTCGCACTTTTTCTGTCGCAGTTTCCTTGCCGCACTTTTTCTGCCGTAGTTTTCCTACCGTACTTTTTCTACTGCAATTTTTCTCTATCAATAATACCTACCCAAATAACCTTTCACAAAAATAGATATTCAATGATATTGAAGTGTGTTTAAATGAGAGAGCCTTGCCTCTTACTTATAATTTCATGTAGCATCCTCAAGGGGTTACATTTTAACCATCTTAACCCACTTTCCTTATTTTAGGGTTAACCCACTTATAACCACTTGTTCACTTAACTTAACCACTTTCCATAATCAGTAAGTTCTCCATTAACTTTATTATTTAAATAATTTCTTTTGCATCCTCTTTGACTTATAATACATTCATTTCTTCACTTTATTATTTAAATAATTTCTTCTTTGCAAACACTTTGACTACTTTGACCTTTTGGGGCTTCTAGATGACTCATGAGGGTTCTCCAACTTCACATGGCCGTAACTCTCTAACCATGAGGAGTTATGTGACGTTCCACATACCACCAAAAATGGAATGACATGTACTATCCATCTAGAATAGTTTTACCTGCAAATATATCAAAACTCATACCATTATCCATCAAACAAACTTGGGTCCATTACCCAAACCTTTGTGCTACCATAATTCACTACCAAAATTTCTTCAAGGGTTGACATCAATGAAAACCAACCCAATTAATCAACATGATCTACTTCTCATATCCACAAGATAGAGGTAGATATTAAAAAATAGTTAATTCTGAAAACAAATCCTAATAATAATAATGTTTATAACAACTTAGAAAAAGTTTTTTATAACAATTTTCAAAAATGCTTTCTTCATTGTTTGAAACAGAAGCTCTCTACAAATAAGAAATATTTTATGATATTTCCATAAGCCAACAACATATAAGACATCCTTCTCGTTCTTACTTGAGACCCGAAAATAAAATTAAAATCTAATTAAAAATCTCATAAACTAATTTAAGACAAGCTACAAAATCTTTGATTCTGTATCTAGTCTAAAAACAATGTAACAAATCATGTTTCAACAAACAAATCAAGAATAAAAATAAAACACAAATTTATTTACCAAATTAAAGATTTGAAAAAGAAGATTCGTGCATCTCTGATCTCATAGCAATATTAATATTACTTGAATTCTTAATGATGATATCCCCAGTTTTCCTGAATCTTTTGTTTTTCGCTACAATTCAAATCTCAAATCCTGATTTTCTCTTTCAATATCTCTATTTTGCATCAAATTCTGGTTAAGACGCATTTGCAAGTATGGGATGCATGTGTAGTATCTCTGAATCCATGATAAACATTCATCACAACATACAAGTTCCATATTTGGGAGTGGTTGTTTGTGGTCTGAGTCTGGAGACTTTTCCTGTACCATCCTAGCCTTTAAATCAGTCTGGATTCTTGCAAATCCCTCACATTTGTGAAGGAACAAAGGTAAAATTGAAACAAAATCATACCGTGGATGACTATGCTTTGCTGAGTTTGGACTTACACTCTCGATAAAGTTTAAATCTTCTATTATAATTGTTGGAACATGATCATCCCTCTGTGTATGTTTGTTCCTTATCATCCTAGACATGATTCAACCACTTCTTTTGTTTTTAAAATCAACATCACAAGACTCTTGCAAATTCCTATTTTGTTTACCCTTCCCTTTAAAATTCTCATTGACCATTGGTATCGGAGGCTGTGATTGGTCAACAACATTTAACGACCCATTTCTTAAATGACTAAGGACCTCTTCTAAAGGTTTCTTCGGCATAAATTCATGTCCTTTGGGTTCCATTATGGTCATAGAAAAACCCTCAGTTTGATCACCGGGTGGAATGACAGAGTCGTTTTGGATTTGAACCTTGATTCAAAAATCCTATGATGAATTAGGCGAAGCTTTGGGAGAGATAGGTTCTTGCGTCAATTAAATGGTAGGGTCTATTTGTAGGGGTATGAATCCATTCCTTACAAGAAAACCTTGCTAAGTGTCCCCTATGATAACTATATGGAAATCGACCAATATGTGAATTAATCCGTGGTGGAATAAGCTAGTCTCAGGATTAGGGTTTGACCTTTGATAAAATTTTGACATTTTTTGCAAACTATTAAGCAGATAAAAGGGTAAGTTTAAGTTGAAACCTTGAAATACCATAAGTAACTGAACATGGAAAAGGAACACTAAACCATAACGACCTTCACAAGTAACAAATTGTTTAATAATCAATAATAAATTGTGCCAACAAGTATTAAATAGTTCCAATGAAATACCTTTTACATGGTATTTTGATTTCATATATACCAAAAGTGACTGCCACAGGATGCCGATTACTCTCACGTTTTTAAACCACCAGTCATCGTTCTGAGACAAACCGGTCGCCTTAGCTATGAATTTTTTGGTAACCTGTAACTGAATATCTTCTATTTTGGCTCTGGTTCTGTTAGGGACCTAACCCCTCACGTAGGTAGAATAATATATTCCGATGTAATAAAGGTCAACATTAATAATGCCTAGCAATAAGGAAGAATAATTCCAATGTAGGAAGACCTAATAGAAGCTTCCGCTTCTAGAAGGATCTTCCTCTAGATGGTCTTTTGATAGACATAGTTAGTATAAATAGGAGTCGAGGGTATGAAATTTTTTTTCTTGGATATTATTGTAATAGAGCTCTGCTCTACTGGAGGTTTCCCCCTCGAAGAGGCAAGTGAACATTTCTCTTAGTAATCAAAGCGCTCTTTCTTGTGTTATTCTAGTATCATTTTGGTATTATTGTGGTGTTGTTCTGGTTATATTGTTGTTCATCTTCCATTTCTAGCTATTTATATCTGTTCTGCATAATGTTTATATCTGGAATATTACAAGTGGTATCAGATCACTTTCCTCGACAGAAAATTGTGGGTTAATTTTTTTCAGGGTAGAGACGTATTCTGATGTCTTTAAGCTACAAAGATCTGTCATTATGCACATAAAACATGGTTGGGGATTCATACATGCAGGAAATACAAGTGGTACTTAAGCGCACATATGTTGGCCACCCTTGTAACCCTTGTTGGTACTCCTTCGAGTGGTAGTGTATCAGACAACACCTGTATATGGATCAACCTAGATTTCCTAAAGCCCTCTTTAGATAAACCGATCACCCCCCTAACTTCTATAGTGCCACCGAGAACCTCACTCGGGAAGATACTCTCTAGTACCTGGGTAGTCGGGTAATACAACTAAGGGCATGGTCTAGCCTCCTTAGTTGGTGCCTTGATATATTTGGCCGAGTACTATTGTTGGAATCAACACATATATCAGAGAGATATAGCACAAGGCAAACCCTTGTCTGTCGAACCCTTGAATACCTAACATTTGGGGATGGAAAAAAAATAAAATAGACAAGATCTATTGCTGTGTAATTGTGTCTCCTACATTCGATTTGCCAAATTACTACACATTTCTTCCTGATTAAGAATTTGGGAATTTCATCATTGCAGTATTCTTCAAATCAAAGTATAACTCCACAGGTGTTAAAAAAAAAAAAAAAAACCCTTTGTTTTTGGATCTTGTTGCACCATTATTTGAGACCTATTCCATTGGATTTCTCTCTTTTCCCTTATCACATTCATAATTATCATTTTTCAACAAATTTTTTGACCCCACCTACCCCTTTTCGATTCCCTCGTCATCATGGCCCATACCCATATCCAAGACTTGGAAGCTCACTTCAATACCCTGCACTCTAATTTCACAGAGATCCAACAAGAAGTGAGACAACTCAGTGCCAATATTGCCACCATCAATAAAAACATGCATTCCTCCATCGCCGCTTCAATCGAGGAACTCAAACAAGACATTACTACCCAGCTTGAATCTGTCACTACGATGATCTACACCAAGATGCATATCCCTGCATATCCTCCCTTATCTGACCCACCTTTGCATACCGAAGGTGAAACTTCCTCTCATTCCCATAATTTTCAGCCCCATCACTTTCAACATCACCTACACCTTCCATGTGTGGATGTGACCAAATTTGATGGCTCAGATCTCATTGGCTAGGTAACTCAAATGGAACATTATTTCTCTTTGTACAACATTACATATGAGTTGTCCAAACTCCGATATGGTGTTCTCCATCTAGATCAAGAACGTTGGCAATGATGGAAATGGAGAAAAACTTCCCGCCAAGGGTATGTTTCTTGGACACACTTTGTGGCAGAGCTTTATGAATGCTTTGAAACTGACACCAACCATTTAGGACATTTGACAAAGTTGAAACAATTTGGCATAGTGGAAGACTTTATAGCTTCTTTTGAGCGACTGGCTTTTCGTACATAGGGCATGTCTGATTCTTTTTTCTGAGAATGTTTTATCAGTGGCCTCAAGGATGATATTTGTGCCCATGTCCTCATGGCTTGGCCTCAGAGTTGGGTGGAGGCTACTAAAATAGCTAAGGAAGCACAACATGTTGTCTCTTCTAAAAAACAAAAACCCTCCTTTATTCCTCGCACTAAACTAGTAAATCCCACTCCTCCTTCAATTCCACTAAATATCCAAAAATTGACCAGGGCCGAAATGGATGAATGCCAACTCAAAGGCCTTTGTTATAATTGTNTGTGATGAAAAATATTTTTCGGGACACAAGTGTAAGGAACAAAATCTTTTTATGGCCATCTCGGAGGATGTTTCGGAAGAGGATGTTGAATCTCCACTTCTGTCTCTGTCACCTAAAACCATTGACATAACCTCTCCCTCAGACCCTCCCGAAGTAGAACTGATCATTTCCCTAAATTCTCTCACTAGCTTCTCTGCTCCCCAAACCCTCAAGCTAATTGGTTACATCAAGCATAGGAAGGTCATCATTCTTGTTGATAGTGGAAGCACCCATAATTTTATTCATCGCTGCATTGCCCAAGAAACTAATTGCTATATCCGCGCAATCAATAATTTTCAAATCATGATTTCCAATGGCGGGTCCATGAAATGTGGAGGGCATTGTGAAAATGTGCATCTCCAAATTGGTGACTACCACCTGAAATCTCATATGTTTTCTATCGACATGGGTGGTTGTGACATTGTGTTGGGTGCATAATGGCTAATGAATTTGGGTCCCATTCTCATGGATTTTAAGGAATTAACCATGAAATTCGACCAGGAGGGACAACAATATAAGTTCCAAGGCATCACTGTCGGTTCCCCAGTGATCATTAGTTCCCATCACATGGAAAAACTGCTCAAAAAAGGTCATTCTAGCATTATTTCCCAACTCCATGCCATACAAGAAACTGAGACACCCTTTGTGTTGCAGGACCTCCAATCCATCCTCTCTAAACATCAAGTGTTTTTTTCCACTCCCCAGGGAATCCCTCCTTCCCATGGTGTTCATGGTCATTCCATTCCCCTTGTCCTAGGAAGCCTTCCTCCCAATATATGTCACTATCATCACCCCTTTTCCCAAAAAAATGAAATTGAGAAAATAGTTCAAGAACTGCTCAACGCATGTGTTATCCGCCCTAGTACGAGCCCCTACTCTTCTCATGTGGTCATGGTCCTTAAGAAAGAAGGTTCTTGGCACATGTGTCCTGACTTCCGCACCCTCAACAAACTCACCATTAAAGAAAAATTTCCCATTCCTATCATTGATGACCTCTTGGATGAATTGAGTGGTGCCCAGTTCTTTACTAAACTTGATCTTCGTTTTGGATACCACCAGATATGTATGAAAGAGAAACACATTCCTAAGACTTCCTTTAGAACTCATGAGGGCCACTATGAGTTTTTGGTCATGCCCTTTGGCTTGTGTAAAGCTCCCCCCACTTTCCAAAGCCTCATGAATCATGTCTTCCATCCTTTTCTCCGTCATTTTGTCTTATTTTTCTTTGATGATATCCTCATCTATATCAAATCCTGGATAGACCATCTTGTTCATGTGGATTGATTTCTCCATCTACTCTCTCAGCACCAACTTTTCCTGAAACAATCTAAATGTTCTTTTGGCACCTCAGAAGTCGAGTACTTGGGTCATCTTGTTGGCAAGGCCGACTTCAGGGTGGATCCTAAAAATATTGAAGCTATGAAAGACTAGCCTCACCCAAAGACTCTCAAAATATTGCAGGTATTTCTAGTCTTAACCGGTTATTATCACAAGTTTGTTAATAATTATGGAAATATTGCGGCACCTCTCACTGCACTCCTTAAAAAGAATTATTTCACTTGGAATCCAGCGACTGCTCAGGATTTTCAAACCTTGAGGATGGCCATGTGCACCACTCCAATCCTGGCCTTTCCTGATCTCACAAAGACCTTTGTCCTAGAATGTGATGCTTCAGGGAAAGGAATTGTCAATGTCCTTATGCAAGAGGGTTGGCCTTTGGCCTTTACCAGAAAACAACTGTCTGAGCAAAATTTGGGAAAATAAATCTATGAAAAGGAAATGTTGGCTATTCTACATGCCATTGATCTTTGGTGCTTATCTATCGGGAAAGACTAATTCCAAATTAAGACAGATCATCAAAGCCTCAAGTTTTTTCTGGAACAATGCATTTCCTCCCCAAAGCAACAAAAATGGGTGACTAAGCTCTTTGGATATGATTATGAGATAATTTACAAGAAAGGCAAATATAATGTGGTTGTGGATGCAATTTCCCAAAAATATGAAGATAAAGGGTCCCTTTTTTCTCTCTCCTTCATTGTGCTAGATTGGCTCCAAGATGTTTGCCAAGAATGGCTACACGATCCCAAAAGTTTGCATCTGATACAACAATTGCAGTCCAATTCTCTAGTATCCCCAGGGTACTCTTGGCTCCATGGTGAGATTCAATACAAAGGTTGTTTGTAGTTAAGTAAATAGTCAAAACTTAAATCCACAGTACTTTCGGAGCTTCATGTTACACCCACAACTGGGCACTCTGGGTTTACCAAAACCTATGACAGGGTTAAACGTTATTTTTTTCTGGCATTGTATGAAACAGGATGTTCGTAATTTTGTGGCTGAAAGTGATGTGTGTCAACACAACAAGGGAGAAACAATCAAATATCCTGGCACACTACAACCGCATCCGATTCCACCTGCTATTTGGCATGATATCTCTATGGATTTTATTATAGGCTTACCTAAATTAGGCAATAAATCAGTCATCATGGTGGTAGTTGATCGTCTTTCCAAGTATGCTCATTTCTGTGCTCTTCAAAACCCATTTACAACATCCACTATGGATCAAATTTTCATGGATCAGGTCTTCAAGCTTCATGACATGCCACATTCTATTGTTTCTGATCGCGACCCAACTTTCAGTAGCAATTTTTTGCAAGAAATATTCAAGCTTCAAGGCACCCAATTGCATCTCAACACAACTTATCATCCCCAGACTGATGGTCAAACTGAAGTTGTCAACAAGTGTTCAGAAACATATTTGAGGTGTTTTTCCTCGGAAAGGAAAAATTAGTGGGCTCAATGGTTACCACTAGCTGAATGGTGGTACAACACTTCGTACCATACAACTACCCACCTGACTCCTTTTGAAGCGGTATATGAACAAAAGACACCTTCATTTCTCTCATATTTTCCAGGTGTCTCGAAGGTCTAGGCGGTTGACCAAATGCTTACATTCTGAGAGGCTATTCTTCTTACCCTCAAAGAGAATTTGGTCATGGAACATAATCACATGAAGCAACAAGCATATCAAGGTCACTTTGAACGTCAATTTGCAGAAGGGGATCAGGTGTTTCTTTGACTGCAACCTTACAAGAAAAATTCCCTCAAGGCTGACCATTGCCAGAAACTGGCGCCCAAATTTTATGGTCCTTATACCATTCTCAAGCGTGTGGGACATGTGGCCTATCAGTTAGATTTGCCCAATCATTCTAAACTCCATCCTATTTTTCATGTTTCCTGCTTAAAGAAAGTGATTGTAACTAAGTGCCAAACTCAAACCAACCTTCTCGAGTTGGAAGAAGACGGCTCCATTTGGCTACAACCACAAGCATTTTTGGACCAGTGTGAGCATCGTCTGTGTCAGTGAACCATAAAGGAAGTGTTAATCTAGTGGAAAGATACAACTCTAGTAGATGCCACTTGGGAACCAGCTACCATTCTGCAACAATTTCCACATCTCAAGCCTTGAGGACAAGGTTGTTTTTAAGTGGAAGGACATGTTAGGGACCTAACCCCTCACGTAGGTAGAATAATATATTTCGATGTAATAAAGGTCAATATTAATAAGGCCTAGCAATAAGGAAGAATAATTCCAATGTAAGAAGACTTAATACAAGCTTCTGCTTCTAGAAGGATCTTCCTCTAGATGGTTCTTTTGATAGACATAGTTAGTATAAATAATAGTTGATGGTATGGGAAATTTTGTCTTAGATATTATTTTAATAGAGATATGCTCTGCTAGAGGTTTCCCCCTCGAAGAGGAAAGTGAACATTGCTCTCAGTAATCAAAGTTCTCTTTCTGATATTATTCTGGTATCATTTTGGTATTATTGTGGTGTTGTTCTGGTTATATTGTTGTTCATCTACCATTTTTAGCTATTTATTTTTGGTTTTCATACTTTATATATCTGTAATATTACAGGTTCCATCAAACGTCTTGGAAAACATCCTGGCAACTTCTAGGTTAAAACCATTGAATGCCTGTATAAACTTCATCCAACCAAATTGAGCCAGACTATCCATTGCTTCGTCATGAGATAGAAAATTTTGAGAACCATTCGGCTCTATCCTAACTACAGGAGCCATGAAATCGTAGGTGGTAAACCAAAAGACATAGAGACAATGTTCATCAAAAGGAGGACTCTGTGCTTGAAACAAACCAAATCCATAAACAATAGAAGAGACCGAACTAGCATTCCTGATGATAAACTGATGCTTAAGGAATTGAGGAGGTCCTACAATTATTTCCCACTCTGAGTTTTGATTATCTCCAAAAAACTAGAGGAAAGAAAGGTTCAAAGCTACTAAACTCATGGAACCCTTGCTACATGCCACGAATAGCTAACCCGAAATCAAGGACATTAACCTATTTTCAAAGTAATAATTCATATGATAACTAATTGATCAGTTTATTAAGTGAACATTACTTCATGTCGTATCGTGATATGACAATGGTAAGTGTTGGGAGTTGCGTTTAGGAAATTTTGAGAGGGGAGGGTTTAATAGAGCTACGTTTCACCAAGCATTTAAACTAGGTTACAATTTAGGCTTGATATTTTAGTTTTAAAATTTAATTAAATTGATCTCACACATTTCATATCAGGTTTAGTTTTTTAGGTCATGAGTCATGTTTAGTTTTTGAACATAATTCATATGGATTCCAATAAAAACATAGTTCAAGAACCTTTTAATTTAGACCTTCAATTAAAGAAAACAAACAATAACCTTTAACTCATGCAAAGGGAGATTATCACAAGAGTTTAGTCAATGATCTGTATGAAAAAGGGACCTCAATTTCATGTTTTACAGTCATGAAATTGAAGAGAGAGAACATGATCAATAAATGAAACACACATATTCACAAAAACAGTGTAAATCAAACAAGATTGATTGACACTAATACTCATACCTTTGTACACAAGAAACACAATCAATCTGACGCGTATATACATACTAGGCAATGAGCATAAGAAACAATTTTGTATTTAAAATGTCAATGAGAAATAAGATGCTAGTTGGACAACCAACAAGCAGATGAGATTGTAAACACTATGAAAGGACTAGGAGAGGAAATAAAAGAAGATATGATAGTTTAGAAGGTATTGAGATCTCTTCCCTCAAGACTTGATGAAAAGGTCTCTACTATAAAAGAAATGCATGAACTAGATAAACTATGGACAAGCTTCATGGAATTCTAACTACTTATGAGACAAGGACTAGTAAATATCAGTCAGATCTAAATGACACAATTTTCAAAGCATCAGTTAAATCTTCAACATCTCAAGATCACGATTCATCATAATATTTCTTAGATGAAGAAGAAGCAAACTTTGTGAGAAAAATGAAGAGGGGCTATGGAAAATATAAAGGTATGTTACCGTTTAAATGCATTCATTGTGTTAAAGTTGGCCACTTTGATTTTAAATTTCCTTTCAAAGGAAATAACACCAATGAAAAGGAAAGAAAAGGAAAGGATAAACCTAGCAATTTAAAAAATTCTTTTAAAAGGAATAGTTTTTATTCAAAGGAGGATAGCAGTAGCTCTGATGAAGAAGAAGATGAGTCAGATCTAATTTAGGATGAAAAACTTTTCATGGCTTTGGAACAATACAAATATGATCAAATAGACACAAAAGAGTATGAATCTATAGTAGACATGGAAGGAGAACTCATTAGTTCTCTGGAGGAAATCTCTCGACTCAAGAAAAAGAACAGACTAAGAAAAGAAAAGTTGGAGGTCTACAAAGACAAAGATTGTTGGAAAGTTGGTTTAGATTGATGGATATATGGTTTGGATAGTTGGTTTTCATTGATTTCAACATGTGAAGAGTGATTTTGTATATTGATGTCAACCCTTAGTGATTGATGTCAACCCTTGGAGAATTACGATAGCGAATTCTAGTAGCACAAAGGTATGGGTAAGGGACCTAAGTTTATTTGAGGTATAAAGGAATGAATATCAGTGAATATATAGGTAAGACTATTATAGATGGATAATACATGTCATGCCATTTCCAGTGATATGTGGAACGTAACATAACTCCTCACGGTTCAAGAGTTATGACCTTGTGAATTTGGAGAACCCTCATGAGTTACCTAGAAGCCCCTAGAATGTCAAATAAGTCAAATTATTCTAGAAACTCCTAGAATAAGTTGACTAGTCAAAGTAGGTGAAAATAGGAGTTAATCATGGTTTAAGTGGTTGCATTAAGAAAATAATTAAAAATAAATTAATTGCAACTAGAAGTGGAGAACTTACTATTTGTGGATAAAGTGGTTGTAAGTGGAAAAGTGGTTAGAAGTGGGTTATCCCTAAAATAAGGAAGTTGGGTAAAGTTGGTTAGAAGATAACTTCTTGAGGAATATTCTTGGAGAGTATAAATAAGAGAGAAAGGGTCTCCTATTAGCACCTATTGAATAACATTGAATATCTAGTTTTTGAAAGGTAATTTGGGAAGGTATTATTGATAGATCAAAATCGCGGAAGAAAAATCACGACAGCATAGTCGTGGCAACAAAACTGTAGCAGCAAAATCGCGGTAGCAGAACCGCGTCAACAAAATCACAACAACAAAACCGCGGTAGTAGAATCGCGACAGCAAAACTGCGACATCAGATTTGGTAGATGCAGAAAGTTGGCAGTTCGGTAACCACATCAGATTTGTATATTGGAATTGTTCCAATTGTTGCATGGTATGGTATAGGTCTTGATGATTTCTACATAATTAAAGGTATGGTTTTGGCACATGGTCTTGTGTAAGGTTTTATGGTATTTTATTTATGGAGAGTGTGGTGTATTGCTATAGGTATCTTGTTGGTTATCTTGGTGTATGTTATTGGTATATCGTAGAGGTATATGATTGGGTACATGGATGAGATACATACTTGAGGTACATGGTGATCTTGATACATCTTGTTAATGCATAGTTTGGTTTGTTGTTGATACATGATTGGTAAATGTTGTTGGTTATATTTGTATAGTGTTGATGTACATGGTTGATGTACATGATTGATGTGCATTGTTGGCACATGGTTTGAGTGATATTCTTGCGATATTGGGTATGAGATATATGTTATCAAATCTGATATATTGAGGAGAGTATTGGTACATGTTGTTGGTGTATTTGGTATATGTTCGTATAGGTTATTGGTACAGATTGATTATAGGTTATTGGTATAGATTGGTACAAGTTGTTGGTACAAGTTGTGACAGGTTATTGGCACAGATTGGTACATGTTTACAATGATATATCTCACAGTGACAGTGTGGTAGTGGTTTCATCATTTTATTTGACACTTGTATTTCAGGGTGGTTGGATGAGGACAGGGAAGGGGGTTGTAGCCTCCTTCCGGTTAGTGTCGGAGAATCAGGGAGTTGGAGCTTCCTTCAGGTTGGATCTTGAGAACTAGGTGGTTGGAGCCTGAGAACTAGGTGGTTGTATCCTGAGAATTAGGGGGTTGGAGCCTCCTTCTGGTTGGAGCCAGAGAATTGGGTGGTTGTAGCCACCTTTCGATTGGAGACGAAGAGAATTGGGTGGTTGTAGCCACCTTCCAGTTGGAGATGAAGAGCATAGGAGGTAGGAGCCTCCTTCTAGTTGGAGCTAGAGAATTGGAAGTTGGTGCTTCCTTGAATGCAATTCTTGACATATAAGAAAAGAATTCTGTAGTTTTCTCCCGCATTGGGTTTCCACATAAATATTGGTATAATGTGCATTGTGTGGAAGTGTTTGTTAATGTTTATTATGCACTGATTCATGCTAATGTTTATGATACAATAATATGTTGATGATAAATAGATGAACATGGTTGAATAAGTTAAAGGAATATAAATTGTGGTTTAAAGGATTAAAAAGTGATATAATTGCTCATTACTGATTCATCCCCCCTGCTCTCAGTAATCCAACAAAGACAATAATTTCAATGAAGAAATAGTCATCTTAAAAATTCATCTAGAAGAAGCCAAAAAAAAGGAAGAAGTATTGATGAATCAAATAAACGAAAAGGAGAATATCTATGACAAACTAGAAGCATAAATAGTTTTCTTAAGAAAAGATCTAGAGAAACACAAGACTCAAATAATATGAAAATATATATTATATTCTAAGCAATTGGAGATCACCAGATGACAAGACAGGGATGGGATATACGGAAAATTTGAAAATCATCAAAGGTGAGTCCAACACCGGCATGGCAGCCAATGATAATTCTACAAGCTATGCAAATGTTCTCAAGGGAAATAACAGTCAGCCTAAACAAGAAAAATATGAAAAGAAGAAGTAGTCCGAACTAGACCATCCCAACTATGAAGCAAGGAAGTAACAAGTGCTTGAATCTTATCAATTTGGCGAACAAAGACCGATTACTACAAGTAAGTTTTTCATTCCAGGGCATCTAAATTTTTTCTATGGATATTGTTTCTCTTGTGAAAAATTTGGACATAAGGCTGTAAGTTGCAGAATATTTAGACATAAAAGAAATGTAAGAACTAGATTCAACAAATCTCAAAGACTAAGGTTCAAAATTCCTTCAATAATGTCTTCTCCCCTTTACTGAATGATCTCGAGTGCCACATATGCAATAATTTTTGGCACAAGGAAAGTGAATACAGATGAAAGTTGTTGCCTATCTTTAGGCAAGACATACAAGTAAATTTTACCAAGGTTTGGATGAAGAAGAATAAAAATGAAAAAAATTGTGGACTAGCTCTATATGCCAAAAATCAAGAAAATCAATGGTACATTGATAATGGCTACTCCTAACACATGATAGGAGACAAAAGCAATTTTGAATTATTAACTGAATAAAAAGATGGTAATGTCACTTTTGGAAACAATGCTCCAACCAGAATCAGAGGAAAAGGAACTGTTGTATTAGATGAAGATAAAAAAGGGAAGAACAAAGCACATAATGTGTTGTATGTTGATGGTCTAAAACATAACAAATGTAAGTCAAATGTGTGACCAAAGACACAATGTTATTTTTTATTCAAAAGGTTATAAGGTGATGGATGTGAATACAAGGAAGACTGTTGTTCAAGCAATTAATACTTCAAGGAATGTGTATGTTCTAGAAGAAAGCAAAGAAAAATGTTGCATTGGAAAAACTGATGAGAGTTGGCTTTGGCACAAAAAACTAGGTCAGTCTCAGGTTTAATCAGCTTGTTAAGCTAGGAAGAAGAAATGTTGTGAGAGATATTCCTAAGATCTCCAAACCTAAGAATACTATTTGCAAGTCGTGTCAATTTGGAAAAAAGTCAAGAGTTCAGTTCAAGGAAAAAGATGTTAGGAACCAAATATCAATATAGCATAGAAAAAACCTCAGAATAAGTACTCAACGCCTTGAAAAAGAGAGAAATTCATATAATAATCCTCTTTGAGAGGGAAACCTCCTTATGCCCACATAAATGTCCAAATACAAGATGATTCCAAATGAAAATGTCTCCTTAGTATATATAGGAGACTAGGAGGTATAATTACAACTAATGAACTAAAGCCGACATAAATAAAATAACATTACTAATGTAATATGCCCCAATTAAGGGGTAATGAGCCACTATTTAGGGATTAACATGCCCCTCCCCTTGAAACAAGTGTTTTCTACAATGCTTGAGTAACTATGGATGCTTCTGTATAAAAGACTCATCTTCCCAAGTGGAATCTTTAGCTGCTAGTTTCCTCCATTTAATGAGATACTCTGAAAGGGATCTATTCCTTAGCTGGAAAATTCAGGCTCCAATATGATTCTTCCTTCCTCATCAAGTTCTGGAAATATAGTTTGAACTGGTATCTTGTCACCTATAACCTTCTTTAAGCATGAAACATGGA
>SNQJ01S0180246.1:0-30284 GCA_010110895.2 Picea sitchensis | reverse complement strand
TTAGATTCAATGAAGGATCATCTAATTCCTCACTTATCCTAGAGGAAGAAGGCTAAAGAGATGTTTTATGCCTTGGTAGGTTTATTCCAGAGCACTAACATGAATAGGAATATGGTCTTAAGGAATAAACTCATATCGATACATATGTATAGATCTGACAATGTTACTAGTTATTTCATGAGGATCACACAGGTGTGTGATTATCTTGTTTCCATAGGGGAGAAAACGGAAGACATAGAGCTCATGAATGTGGCATTGAATGGTCTTCCCAAGTCATGGGAACCATTTGTCAAGGGAGTATGTGCTCGAGAACATCTCCTAGATTGGCAGAGGATTTTGGATGATTTCATCTAGGAAGAGACTCGAGAGGAGTCCAAGATCAACAAGTAGGGAAGTAGAGATGAGAACTTGGATCTTGTCAATAATACAAGGAGGGGAAAATGAAAGAGTTCTAGAAAGAAGGGTAAAAGTGATGGAGGATCATCGCAGCCAGGGAAAAAGAAGGACTTGAGTAAAATGAAGTGCTTCTCGTGTCATAAGAATGGACATTTTTCATCTCAGTGTCCAGAGAAGAAGAAAGGTAAAGGAAATATGCAGACAACAACATAAGAAGAGATGCATCTTGATGAGTTTGCATTGAAGTTTGAGAAGGATTACTCACAGGTTTCTTGCCTTTCTACCAGCACACATACCAAGAGTGTGTGGTACTTGGATAGTGTTGCATTTCATCATATGACAGAAACATGGGAGATATTTAGAAATATGGTGGAGAGGGACTCAGATGTTCATGTGGATCTTGGTGATGATGCCAAGTATGTAGTGAAGGGAGAGGGAACAATTACATTCCAACTCAAGTCCATAGATTCGTTGGATGCCCATGATGTTCTTTATGTACCAGGTTTGAAGAAGAATTTTCTCTGCATCTCAGCTATGGAGGACATGGTTTTTTTTGTTACTTTTCAGAGAGGGAAAGTACTTGTACGTCCAGATAAAGCTATCTCATACACAACATTGGTCGTTGGGGTTAGAGAGGGATATATATATATAGGTTTCATATAAGGCCTATTCAGGATTTGGTACGTGATAGTGACAAGCTATGTGATTTGTGGCAAAGGAGGTTGGGACACCTACACTACAGGGCATTGTCGATTCTGAGATGGATTGTTATAGGTCTTCCAGAGTTCAATATTGAGCAGTAGGGAGTGTGCAAAGGGTGTGCACTTGGGAAGAATTCCAAGGTTTCTTTTCCAAGAAGCGGGAGTAGGTCCAAGGGGATCTTGGATCTTATCCATTCAGATGTGAGTGGGTCAGTGTCAATCGCATCAATATATGGATCATCATAATATATGACATGTATTGATGATTTTTCCAAGAAAACCTCGATCTTCTTTATGAAGACCAAGGATGAGATCTTTAGTCGGTTTCAGGAGTTTAGAGCTCAAGTGGAGAACGTGATAGGAAATAATATTAAGGTCTTAAGGTTGGATAATTGGGGAGAGTACACCACCAATGAATTCAAGGATTTCTCCAAGGAGGCAGGGATCAAGAGGGAGCTGACAATCTCATACAACCCTTGAAAAAATGGGGTTGTGGAGAGAAATAATTGTTCTATCATCGGTTCTTCCAGGGCTATGATACATGACCAGGAGTTGTCTATGGTTCTTTGGGAAAAGACGTGTAACACGACAATATATGTGCAGAACAACAGTCCTCATGGGATATTGAGGTACAAGACTCTAGAGGAGGCTTTCTCAAAAGTGAAGCCAGAGATTGGTAATTTGAGAATCTTTGGTTGTCCATTCTACATCCATGTGCCCATGGAGAAGAGGATGAAGTTGGAGCCTTTAGGATCGAAGGGTATCTTATTGGGGTATAGTGAGACCTCAAAGGCTTACATGATCTTCTTTTCAGCGCAGGAAGACAATTGTGAGCAGAGATGTTAAGTTCGATGAGAACTTGGCATCTAGGAGATCTCATGAATCATCAACAATGATAAAGGACAAGGAGCAGTAGGCTCTGAAGGATGAGCAGTAGTCAATAATTTAGACTCCAGGTAGGGAGGAGGAGTTAGCCCCTTCTAATCCTATCAAGAGACCTAGGTGTCTATTACATAGATTGAGGGATGTTGGTGAGGCCTCTAGGAGTGTGGTCAAAGAGTGCATTCCTCTGAGGAAGTTTTTAAACTATATGCTTCTTATGAGTAGCATCATTGATGCATAGCCTTCTATTTTTTAGGAAGCAGTAGATCAACAGGTATGGAGGGATTCCATGGTAGAGGAGTACACCTCTATTATGAGGAATAATGTTTGGGACATAGTATTGAGACCGAAAGGGGAAGTCAATTGTGATTTCCAGGTGGCTCTTTCAAACTTTATTGTTTTGATATAGAACATATGTCAAAGATCTGGTTTCCGTTTTGGTATAGCTCAGAGAATCTGGCTTGTAAATGCAAAGTTATCCATCATTTCGTTCCTTTTTGCATAAGGGATTCCTTGAGCAACAATTTAAAAGGATCTCCTGCTCCATCATATTTCTTCTCGTCCCCCATGAGTTTTGGTCAGGCTCGGTGCGACCAATCTTGCAAAGGATCGAATGGTTCGAGTCCCAACTTCTTGTACCCAAATCTTGTTGGGGAAATGCATGAAGAAAAATAAATTAAGAGCAGACTGCTCTAATACCACTGATCGAGATTTATGAGCAGAACGAAATAAATAACAAGCTGAATACAATAACTCAGAGATACAAAGAACAACAATATATATCCAGTGAACAAAAACTTCTATTGAATAAATAAAATAGGTTGAAACTATAAAACTGTAGAATTGAAAACAACTTGCTCGAATGGTGGTAGTTATCTCTGAGAAGAGATGTGGTTGCTACACGGATCCATCTGAGAAGAATGATTACAATGAGGCTCCATAGGCCTTTTTAACATTTCTCATGAATGCCAAAACCACAGACATCCAAAAACCTAACCCTAGGAGATGAAACGCCAAAAGTTATGTGGGCCCCGATGGGTAAGTCGGTACTAGGTGACTCTTTCAAACATTATTATTTTTATATAGAACATATGTCAAAGATTTGGTTTCTGTTTTGGTATAGCTCAGAGAATCTAGTTTGTAAATCTAGATATATTATGTTAATATAAAACTAACTTATAGGTTGATCCAATATCAGATAATTAACAATAACAATTAAATTAAATTAAAAATTATAAGTAATAATTAATTAATTAACAATAGTTTATAATTAGATACATGTTGTAAATAAGACTCTAAGAACATTTTAACACGATAATTTTATAACCATGCCTAAAATGCAACATACAGCTTAAGTTTGTCAACATGACAATATCCATTATGCATATGTGATGTTAACAAGATGCATATGATTTTATGTGTCAAAATGGTGATGTTGAAAAGGATGCACATATGACATAAATGAGACGATGTAGAGAAGCATGCATCACTAACGTGACGTCTTTACTAATATTTAGTGTTTAAATGAGGACAAATATCTCACAAAATTTGACAGTTTGCTTGATATCCACCTCTAAAATATACCTATTGAATTTTGATTCTTCTTACAAAGCTACAAGGCCATGTACCACTTACTAAATGTGACAATACCCATGATTATAAAGTGTGGGTTATTAGCTCCCCACCTATAAAATATTTCTATTAAAGTATGGCCCTTGGTGCAAAACTAAAATATCATGCATTACTTGTTATCACATATTTATAAGTAACAAATCTCAGGATATTCTGAGCCGCCTCATTCTGAACATGATCTGGACAACCTGCTATGTTATTTCACTCCAACCCCCTCCACTCCTTTTGAATCCATTCCTATCCCCACTTACCATGGAAAGACTCTTATCCAACCTACTATCCACCTTAGCGACATTCCTTCTTCTTCGGGAGCGAGGAAGACAACTGAGATTGATCCTTCTTGGTCCAGGGGTTTAGTCTTGGAGCTTTCGCCAATTAAAACCCGTAGTGTGCGTAAAAAGGCAGTCTCAGAGGCTTCGAGTTCAGCTTCACGAGCTAATGATATTGATCTAGGGGCGCTTAGAGGATTAAAATCCCTTGCCCGGGCCAAGTCATGATCCTACTATCTCTCAATATTAGAGGGGTAGGAGGACCCCTGAAACTTGCCTCCATGCGACGACTCCTTGAGAAGACTTGTCCGTCTGCTATTTTTCTCCAAGAAACACTTGTGGATGCGACAATAGCTAGAACTTTTCTTTACTCTCTATGACCTGATTGGATGGTTTGTGTGGCAAGCTTAGTAGGAAACTCGGGAGGACTCCAAGAGGCATTTTACTCACGGTTACTTTCTTAGAACCGAAGACCAAGATGACCTTGCTCAATACCTATGGACCGTGTGTTGATCAAAGATCCTTCTGGGAGAGACTAGATATTTTAGGCCTCCTGGCTGTAAAGGACCTCATCATAGAGGGAGAATTCAACCTGGCGACTAGTACCATGGAGATTTGGGGAGAAAGGGAAAAGGCAGATCCAGTCTCGGATTTTTTCAAGCAACTATTCTCCAAAAATACTTTAGTGGACTTGGAGTCGATAGAGGTGCTGCCTACCTGGCGAAATGGGAGATCGAGTTTAGCTGGCATTGTAAAGAGACTTGATAGGTTTTTGGTGGCTGAAGGCTTGATTTCACCTAATTTTAGAATCCGGGCCTGGGTAGACCTACCTTTTCTCTCTGATCATACGCCTATCTTCCTTCAATTAGGAGAAGGAAGACCTTGGGAAAATCACCCCCTTTAAGTTTAATCATGCTTGGCTGAGGGAGGATTCTTTTGATCACATTGTAAGATCGGTATGGACTGACATCTCTCTCACAATTCTAGGGAATTCTTAGGGAAATTTGGAGAGGAAACTTAATCGATTAAAAGAAAACTCTATAATCTAGTTAAAAGCAAAAAATACCATGGATAAAACAGAGTTGTGTAGAATAGAAATTCATTTGGAGGAACTACACCGGCTGAAGGCACGGGACGCCCATCTTGTTGACTTCAATTCTAGAGTGAATTGTTTAGAGGAAGCCCGCAATAAAATACTCCGAGAGGAAGAAGATAGATGGTGTTTGAAGAGTACAGCATTATGGCTTGCGAGTGGAGATAAAAACACTTGTTTCTTCCACCGATTTGTCAGTTACTGCAGGAATAAATTTTTTATGTGGGAAATAGATGAAGAGGATGGGAGGCTTCATAAAAAAACAGAAGACATCAAACATGCGACATTTAATAATTTCAAACCTTTTTACCAGGAAGCGAATGCTTCCAACCTTATTGCTCAAATTGAAACAACCAGACTCTTCCCAAGAATGGCAACTGATGAGGAGGCAAGAGCCCTGGAAACACTCTGCACAAAGGAGGAAATTTTAGAGGTGATTAAAGGATTCACAAAAGAAAAAATCTTNGATTTAATGGGACAAGACCTGCTAGATGTCGTTGAGGATTTGAGAACCAGAGGGATCGTAAAAAAAAAACTAAATAAGACTTTTATCATTCTGATCCCAAAAACAAATCATTCCCGACAGTTTGCGGACTATCACCCCATTTCGTTGTGTAATCTTTGCTACAAGATTATTTCCAAGATCATAGCCAGAAGGATTTGCCCCATCCTCTCACAGGCATTGTCAGACGAACAACTCAGTTTCCTAAAGGGGAGACAAATTCTTGATGCTATTAGAACCACACAGGAGTGCATTCACAATATAAAGACAAAAAGTCTCCAAGCCATCCTCCTAAAACTGGACCTCAAAAATCATTTTGACTATGTAAACTGGAATTTCTTACACCTCATCCTACTGCAGTGTGGTTTTGGGGTGGTCACCATGAATTGGGTGATAGGTTGTATTTCATCGGCCATATTTGTTGTTTTGATCAACGGTGAAGCAACCAAAGTCTTCCACTATGAGAGAGGGCTTCGAAAAGGTTGCCCCCTGTCGCCCCTTCTTTTCATCCTGGTCTTAGAGAGTCTTAGTATTTTGTTGAAAAAAAGTCAAGCGGAAGGCAACCTGATGGGGATTAGAGTCTCGAGACTGACACAGATTCTGCATATTCTCTTTGTTGATGACATGATCATCACGACCACTGCAATCTTGTCTGAATGGACAAAGATTTACAAACTCATTAACACTTTCTTCTCTGTTTCAGGTCTGAAGATCAACTACCAAAAGTCAACTTCCTTGGCTTCGGGAGTTCGGGACAAGATCCCGATTGAACTAAAATTATTGTTTGGCATCAACACTCAAGATCTAGCAGAAGGGTTCAACTACCTAGGATTCCACATCAAACCAACCAGCTATATTTCAAAGGACTGGAGATGGTTGATTGAAAAGTTCGAACACAAAATCCTTCACTGGTGTAATAGAATGTTAACGTTGGGAGGCAAATATATTTTAATCAAGGTTGTCTTGGAAAGCCTTCCTGTGTACTAGATGGACCTGGATCACATCCCTCTAACTGTGCTAAATAATCTTCGGCAATTGACTTTCGCATTCTTCTGGAATGGCAACAAACAGAACAGAGGCTACCACCACTGTAGGTGGGAGACGGTTTCAAAACCCAAATCGTTGGGAGGTTGGGGCTTGAGAAACTTGATAAATTTTTATAGGAAATTATCGGTGAACACACTCTGGATAATTATGATGGTTCCATGCATATGGAACAAGATAATAAAAGACAAATACATTTCCCATCAATCGGTTCATGACTGGCTCAGATCGGCCTTGGCATCTCCTCTGAGAGGCTCACAAACATGGAAACACCTCTTAAAATCGTTCTTGATCCTACTTCAGTGGATAGCGTGGTTACCTGGCACTGGATCATCTATTGAAATTGGAAGGGACACCATCCTGGGAATGGGCAATAGGACCATGCTTTCCCCTCTGCTTCTGGACCAATTACACAGAAAAGGTTTATATTATTTGTTTCAACTAAAAAACTCTCAAAGTCACGGATTGATAGGAGAGAATTGGTTAATAGCCTCTACACTAAAGCTCGACCATGATCTTGAGGCAGAATGGGATCGATAATATCAGAACCTAACAGGAGTAGGTATCCACCTCTAGGATCGATCGAATTCCCTTATCTGGACAGGAAGGGACAAATCAGGTAAGATCTCTGTCAAAAATGTGTACCTTGCGATTTTTACCAAGCTCTGGAAAAAACAAGATGAAGCATGGCAAAAAAAACTGTGGAAGTGGGATTTCCCCATGAAGATCAAGATTTTCATCTGGCTTCTGACAGAGAATAAAATCCTAGTTTGGGAAAATCTTCAAATCCATGGTTGGGCGAGACCTAATCCATGCATTTTGTGCAAGCAGGATTGTGAAACTGTTCTTCATCTTTTTGTGAATTGTAAGTTCACCCAGGCCATCTGGTTTCAAATTACACATGCTTTAAATCTTCCTGAGAATCGAATAGGGACCTCGGTGAGCCAATGCTTTAGCACTTGGCACTCTACTTACCAATCCTATCCTACGTTGCCAGCCTATGTTTGCTAGAATATCTGGACTGTTAGAAATGCAACAATTTTTTAAGAGAAGCCCCCATCGACCCTCTGGGTGGTCAACAACATCTTAGAAGCGGTGGCCTCTCTTGGCTTTCAAGCAAAATATCCCCCCACTCGCAGAATCAAATTAACTCTTCCAACTAACAGAGTCATCGCCTGGTTTAACGGAGTTGTGCAACAAGGAGGTAATCTCTATGGGGCGAGGGGGGGAATTCCTCTTAAACTTCCACTCTATTATCTGTTGGACCCTCAATTGCGGGAAAGGCACTAATGCTAAGGCAGAACTTATGGGGGTGTTGGCATCACTCATCTTAGCACAAAGATTGGACATCAATGAGATGCAGTTACTTGGTGATTCCAAGGTCATTATTAACTGGCTCAACAGGAAGGTTGATCTCCAGGCGGCTGCTCTGGAGTGCTGGAAAGAAAGAACTATAAAAGAAACGAGGCACATAAAGAGTCTTACCTTATCTCACATCTACAGATAAGACAACAAAGATGCAGACACCTTGTCAAAACAGGCATTGTCAATGCCCCTTGGTCATTTAAGATATTCTTGGTGGGAGGACGACAACAAGGGCCCCCTTTTCTTGTTGAATCTTTGAAGAAGTGGCTTCAAGAAATCAGTTTTCTGATAGCTCTTTTACATTGTTGTTGATACACCTTCAGAACTGAGGCAGGAAGATTATTGGATATGGATAAGAAGTATCCTAGTTATTTACAATGTGATAAGAAAAAAGCTTCACCATAAGATCTATGATTTTGATATGGATGTCGTGTGTAAACTATTATATCCTTTTGAATATAAAGAGTATTTTTCCCCGTGGAAAAAAAAGTAACAAATCTCAAGACATTTTCAATGGATCTTCTTCAATATCAAAATATCATGCATTGTTGTCTCATATTTATACGAAAGAATCTCAAGACATTTTCAATGGATCTTCTTCGATCGTAATTGAATGCCTTGCTAGAATGTTGCGCATTGGGATTAAATAACCATATGGTTCCTGTGTGTAAAAAAAATGTTGTTATTATAATTCAAAATGAGGTTAGAAGATGCCATCAAATCAATTCAAGAATTTACATCTCAAAGGATTAGTAAAGCCTATCAATTCAAGAACTTACATCTCAAAGGATTAGTAAATCTTTTGGTGTGTAATGCTTCATAAACCACATTCATTTATATTGTAATTGTTATCATTCTGAGATTATTAATGTAAAGTATATACATCTTTTCTAACTATGGATTCAAGGAATGAGGATCATGATTGGTTGGTAAGGACCTAGAAACAAAATTTGTGAAAACACAACTAGAATAATTGTTACACTTTAATGGTTGCAAAAACTCTTTTTATTAGCACAAGGAAGGAACACGTCTTTCTGATTCATTACAGTGCAATCCCTCTCTGTAATCCCTTTTTGTGAAACTATCCATTCAACAATACCAACAAATGATTTGTGTCTTTTGTGGAGCAAAACATGACTTCATGTATTGTCTAGTGATCAAGGTCAAGAATGTGAACCACATTTGTGCAAATTCTTTGTCCTCTAATGATAAGATACACACATTGTCATAGTGGAAACAACAAGTCTCTTGTATGGCATATTTGTGTAGTCATGTGCATTGACCCACAAGGGTATGGAAAATATTAGAGTGCTTATCCTACAAATGAAACATCGTGTGAACAACAAACATGTACGAATACAATTCCAAATACTCTTGATAGTGATAAGCTAGCCAAAACATATGTTGTAGTTGACAATGAGCCTTCATAGTCTCTAGATAGTGCATGTGTGTCAAGTGACTCATATTGATCATTATCAAGAGCCTCAAACATATAAGCTTCAAAAGGACTCAAGTTAGTGTGCCCTAAATCATGTGAAATTGTTGAGGCCACATAGCAACTCGTGCATGCCCTCACAACCATGGGAACTTGACACTGGCCCTTGAAGGGGATTATTTATGTGTTAACAATGCAATACAAATTGGATGTGCATGAGGATCTCAGGGCACCATGGTATTTTGGGGCACTTATACAAATCTCACATACATTTCCTTTTTTAATGAACTTGGTAATCCTCTAGTGAACACACCATGGAAAGGGAAATTTTGAAAGTGAAATAACATGACAAAAACTTAAAATTTCCATCAACATTAAAAGGTATGAATTTTAACCTTTTCTCCTCTTCTCCTTCTTGGTGTCAAACCTATGCCAACCCACAAAACCTTATCAACTTCACCTCCCCTCTAACTTATCCATAATCCCTTACTTGGAAAAAACAAAACATTTGCCAAACATCACCCAGGATCTCCACCTCCCTACACACTTGGGATGACCTTTGTTGCCATTTCTCCACTTCCTCCTCTACCCCAAATTCTCTACAAAAATTCATCACCATTTCCAATGATGACAAATGCAATGCATCACCCACCTCAATTACAAAGGGAAACCCCCAATTAAACCTTCACCGTACAAACACCCACTGGATTAACCACAAAAGTCCCCCTCTAGACCACTTCCTCCACTAATATTTCTTAAATCCAATCTCGAAAGAACACATTTGTATCCCCCACAAGAGAGGATAATCAAAATCCCCTTTCAAATGAACATCTTCAAACCCACTCCTCCAACCCATACATGAAATCACCTTGGGTGGCTCCCCTACTATGTCTTCGAAGACCCCATGGAAAACTTCACTATGTGTTTGGACACAAAACCACTAGAGCCTTTCTATGACATGGTTCTTCAAACTCCCTAGTCCTGACATTGAATACTTGCACTAATTCAGATTAAGAATATCCTTCTAATTAATCTCTCAATGTTGTCCTCCCCCTGGACAGGGAAAACCTATTGGTCTTTCCCAACCCCCTTATCCTTCATAGGTCATTGTAGTTGTGCCTCATCACATACAAGAACATGTCCTCTTAGCGCAAACATAGATAGTTGAATCTCTCCTCAATGATTTACATCAATAATGAATAATATATGGAGACTGTTTAGACATGTAGTCTACCCCTTGTGCTCTATGATCAATCAGTGTGAGTTCAACATTGTACAATAGTCACTGCCAAGCAATAGACAAATCCAATTTTGGGAACCCCCAATTCCACAAATATAGAAGGTTTGCATGGACATGCCTCATCTTCATTTGACCCAATGAGAATTTTCCCATTAGATAGTTAATCACTAGGGTTCATAGTGGTTTGTCAACGCAATGATGGAAAAGAAGTCAAAGATATGGTTTTGGAAAATTCACTTCATCTACGTCCAAAATGGTAAAAAAACTAATTGATTTCAAAATAGAACAGGTAATCACCTTATCAAAGAAATGTGATGAGTTATAAGCTAAGAATATTGCACTAAAATGATGCCTCACATCGAAAGAAATACTTCTGGTCAAGCATCCACTATTATAAAAATGGCCTTTGATGATAATCATGCATGCGATGGGCCTTAACCGGTCAACACCAAAGCCACTTATAATTACAAGATTTAAAGGGTTATAGCTATAAGTTCCTTTAGTGGTTGTCCTTTTAGGCTCATTAACAAAGCCATTGTTAAGGACACTTTTGGAAATAGATATTAAATGTTTGTCCCCAATACCTGTTTTGGTGACAGTCCTTTAAGGCCCCAAACCAATATTGTTTTTTGGTGACAGTTTTGGTAAAAAAATAAAATGTGTCACCATATATAAAATGTCATTGTAATGAGTTTTTTACGACACCATGTGACCATCACTATAGTGTTCAATAAAAGAAAAATATTTAATATCGTCTCTTATTAGGCATCATCATTATATGCCCAAGGTCATAATGGTTAGGACCATTAAATTTATGTTAAGAAGCTAGTGTTTTAGAGATCTTAAGTGTGTCTCTCAGGTTTGTGAGTTAAATGCATTGTTTATATGTGTCTCCTAGGTTTGCGAGTTAAATGCATTGTTTATATGTGCCACTTGTGTGCAAAGGTTAAGTGTGTCACTTATATGTGTGGGTTATATTAAGATGTTTCTTATGTATGCCACTTATTTGTTTAGGTTAGGAGCATTGATTATGCATGTGGGTTTGGTGCATTGTTTATATTTATCATTTGTATTTACAAGTTAGGTGCATCATTTATGTGCATGGCTTAGGTGCATCATTTATGTGTGTGAGTTAGGTGTGTCATTTATTTATCTGAATTACATATACCTCTTATGTGAATATATAAGGTATGTCATTTATGTATGTGGCTTAAGTATGTCATGTAAATGTATGATCTATCTGTGTATAGGCTCACTTTGTAAATGCCTAGTACCAATCATATATGCACCCTAACTCAAAAGTAAATCCTAGATAAGAACAATAAAGTATGATATAATCTACAAAGGATGAAAACCTTTAATTGGCTTCTCAAATTCATAAGCATTATATAATGGAAAATGTTCTCTCATTGTTACAAGGTGGTGTGACTTACCAATGATATAACTTCTATCATTATGGAAAAATGCATGTATATTTATGTCAATTAACAAATGTAATAAAATCAAAGATTATTATTATTATTATTATTATTATTATTATTATTATTATTATATTTTATCTAAAGCTCGGTTGCAATAAAATAAAAAATGTAACATATTAACATATAATATTTTTGGTGTATATGATAGTATTGTATGGTAGTTTTTTTTTAACTAGTGTAAATGAAATATAACCAAAAACTTTTTAAAAATAGTAACTCTCGAATACACAAATAAACTTTTTAAAAATAGTAACTCTCGAATACACAAATTTTCATTCAAAATTGAATATATTCTAATGAGAGATCCTTGACCTTTGAGAATTTATTATTAGATTTTATACCCTATGTAAACGACCCAACCTCACATATAATAGACAAGGTTCTCTAACATTGATTCGAAATGGCCTCACATATAATAGACAAGGTTCTCTAACATTGATTCGAAATGGTAACAGATGAACATAGGAATATAATCATTTAAAATATAAAAAAATTGAAATTAATTTTTTAATTAGAAATTTATCACTTTTTTAAATACGATTGGACGTTAATTTTTTAAGAATATAATCATTTAAAATATATATATATCAAAAATAATTTTTTAATTAGAAATTTTATTACTTTCAAATAAAATATAAAATGTATAATAAATATAATAATTTAATTAAACATAATTAAGTGTTAAATGTTACTATTAAACAATGTTACACTTGTTATTGGTTTTATATTATTGATGGGAATAGACACTTTAAATTGAGTTATGTTAAAAGTTGATGTGGTTACAGATAATTTAGAAATTCTTAAATTTCTTAAACTTCAAACTAATCTCACAAATAACAAACAAACTAAAAAAGTTTTGTATAAAAAAATATAAACTAAAAAACATAACAATAAACCAATAATAAAAACTAAAAAATACATAACAATTAAAAAAAAACTTAAAATTGATCAATAAAATATCTAAAAAACCACCACAAAAATTTAAAACTAAATAAAAATACAACTTTAAAATCAATCTATAAAATATCTAAGAAACAATGAAAAAAATTTAAAACTAAATAAAAAATTTTAAACTTAAAATTGATCAATAAAATATCTAAGAAGCCACCACAAAATTTTAAAACTAAATAAAAATAAAACCTTAAAATCAATCTCTATAAAATATCTAAGAAACAATGAAAAAAATTTAAAACTAAATAAAAATAAAAACCAAATATGAATCTAAATTTAAATTTAAAAATAAAAATAAATCCATTAAAATCTAAATCTAAATTTAAAAATATATATGAATTAATTTATTAAAAGCACTTAATAATAAAATTTTAAAACTTACATTATACATACAAAATAAATTTTCAAAAACAATAAAACTAAAATCATCCCAAAAGGGAAATCTCAATGATTAAAAATAAAAATAACTAAATTAACTTTTAAAAAATATAAAAATTAAATCAACAAAAATAAACKGTTTACTTAAAACTCAAAAGGAAGGACSAAAAAGAAACCAAAACCAACAACAATGTAAAATGAAACCAATAAAAACSTAAAAACTTTAAATACAAAACTTACGTGGATAATTAATCGACCTTTCTTSAMGCGATTATTTCAATGCTTTTAACTAGGATTTTTAAGAAAGTTTTGCTTATAAGAGATTGATCCAATGTAGATAGGAATAGGTTGATCCGGTCTCAAATAATGATAAAATAAAATTAATTATAATTAATAATTAAAAAAAAAATAAAAAAAAATAAATTAATTATAATTAATAATTAATATCTATGTTATGAAAATCTCTTAGTGATGGTAAATTCTTTTTTTTATGGGATCGAAATAGATATGGATGTGCCCACTAGGGTTTTTAAGAAAGTTATGTTCATAAGAGATCGATTGAATGTATCAAATGTCAAATAGGAATAAATTGATCTAATAATTAAATTTAATTATTAATTGTAATTAATTATTAATTATAATTAATAGATAATAATTGGATAAGAGTTGTAAATAGGACTTTGGAAAAACATTTTAATATGATTTTATAACCATGTTTACAGTTTAAATTTCACAATATGACAATATCTACACTGCATTTGTTGTAAGGCTTCTTGGGACACCCACTGATTGCACGTGCTCCTTGGGAAGATTCAGTGACAGAACAAACAAAGAGCACAAGGAGGAAACGATCGTTTAGGAAAACGAAGATGTTTGGGTGTGGGCAGGAGCACCTTGGACAATAGTGGTGACGTGCGTGCCCAAGGGGGCACACACCCTTTTTTGCTTGCGAGAGACAATGAAAACTTGAGATGTGTCTAGGCAAGGGCGGAGCAACTTGGGAGCACACCCAAGTAATGGACTTGTCTCCCCTTAGCAGCATGGTCGCGTCGAAGAGGTTGAACGACTCCACCAGCACACCCACAAAGAGTCACGACGGTCGGTTGAGTGTGACGATTCATAAAGGGACGTGACGCACCGAAGAGACGTGATGTTTAGCACAATTGTCCCTTGTAGTCCATATAAAATCAAGGACGCACAATGAAATGAAGACAAGGAAAAACATGAAGGAAAGAGACATGGAGCTCTGAGGCTGGGCACACTAGTGGGGTGCACCTCAAGCTGAGGCAAGGAGAAATGACAAGGGGAAAATCTTGGTGTGGCAGAACCACAAGTTTAGACAGTTTTGGTGAATGACGCAAAGTCGTAAGACTCTGCCCTTCTATGTAACTAGGATAGTAGCACCCTCTTTGTAAAGATTTCTTTTTGTTTTGCAATACAAATAAACAAATCTGGGTATTAGGAACCGTTGGTGTCGCCCACACCATATTTGTCTCTTATGTTTCGCATGTTTTTTGTTGTATGCCAAATTAACTAAGTGTTAAACAAAGTTAACAAATGTCTAAGTATACAATTGAGTTGCATAGACTAAGGATGTGACTCGTTCGTAGCCTAGAACAGAGTATATGTATGCTCTAGGTGAAGAGGTGTAGTCTGGGTGAAGTATCCTTGGTTGAGACACGCTGCCAAGGGAGAACTACCGCAGTGTCGCACGTCCATGAGATGCCAAGGTAGGACTTAGATATGACTCTTTGGGGTGTGACGAATGGTATCGGAGTAGTTTCACAACAAAGGGTTTTGCAAAAACACAACGCACAGTATGGAAAGCTTCGAATAGACCGAAAGTGGGGAAACCAAGGGTGGTGCGACTCCTTGGACAAAAATGGATGAAGTTGTACGACGGAAGTAGGTCATGGATGACTCAAGGCAGGTCCAGTGAAGTGTCACATCGTGACCTGAGGTAGAAGAGTCTTGGTTTGGGCAGTGAGACAAGATATACAGGGACTTGCAACGAAGCACTTTGGAACCAAGTGGTGGACCAAGGGGCGCTCCCACTCAGTCTGCAAAACGTGGGTATGTTGTATTTTGATTATGTTTGTCTTTTTCACTTAACACAAAAAGAGTGGAAAGGCTCAGTTTGAAGCAAGCTACAAAGACTGGGTGCATTGGATGCCTTGGGTGAAAATTTTGGCAGCACAGACCATCAATTGTGTCTTTTGGATCTCGTTATCAATGGAAGAACAGTACAAGCTCTGGTTGACTCGGGTACCTCACACAATTTTTTTAAGATTGAGGTAGCAAAGGAGCTAGGACTTAGAGTCTCCTTCTATGGAGTTGTGGTGAAGGCAGTAAACTCTAAGGAAAAAGAAACATTCAGTGTTGCCTCCTTAGTTCACATCCGTCTTGATAAGTGGGAAGGTCAAGCTAACTTCACGGTGATGCCTATGGATGACTTTGAGGTGATTCTTGGGAAAGAGTTCTTAAGGAGGACGCATTCGGTCCTCATGTCATGGATGGATAAGATGGTTATACTTGGTGAAGATAAGGCTTGGGTTGTGGGCACAACCACAAGGAAGTCTGGTGGAAAGGCGCAGCTTGTGTCTGCATTGAGTATGAAGAGAGCAGCGAGACAAAATGGATCACATATTTACAAAGCAATTCTGGGATAGGTTCAAGAGGATAGAGTGGGGACGCTTGTTCCAACGGAGCTCACTGACTTGCTGGGTGATTTTGTCAACAGAATGTTGAATGAGTTGTTGAAAGTGCTCCCACTACGACTCATTGTTGACCACCATATAGAGCTAGAGGGGCATTCGATTTCCTTAAAGAGTAGAAAGATCCAAGATTATGAATGGAGATACCTCATTCATGAGAAGGAGATGAATGTAGTGGTACATTGTTTGCGGACTTGGAGACAGTACTTGTTGGGCTAGTTGTTTTTCATGAAGACAAACAACATTGTAAAAAGTTACTTTGTGATGTAGTCGAAGTTGTCAACCAAGAAGGCAAGGTGGTAATACTTCCTCGTAGAATTTGACATGACCATTGAGTATAGGTTAGGAAAGATAAACGTTGTCGTGAATTCCTTGAGAAGAAAGGCACAACTCGTTGTCCTAGAGGAGGAAGACGAGTTGCATACATCATGGGGCAGTTAGATTCATGTCTTGGAAGAGTTGAACAAACGGATCAAGGAAGGGTTAGAGCATGATCACATAGAAAAGAACATCATGAAGTAGGTGAAGGAGGGTAAAATGTGAAATTTTTGGCTACACGATGGACTGTTGTACTTTGGGGAGTGAATCTATGTCCCTAATTCATCCAACCTTAGGAGGGAACTCATGAAGGAATGTCATGACTCACCATGGGCTAGCCATCTAGGATAGTGGAGAACGATGGCGTTGTTGGAGCGAGGATACTTTTAGGAGCGGATGAAGAAATATGTCGAGGAGTACGTTCACACTTTCCTTATATGTCAATAGGATAAGACAAACACGATAATGAGAGCAGGGATATTGCAACATTTACCGATTCCGAACAGACCATGGACGAGTGTCTCGATGGAATTCATCACACAGCTTCTGATGGTGTAGGGATACAATGGGATTTTGGTTATGGTGGATCGATTCTCCAAGTATGTTGTCTTTGTTGCAAAGAATATGCCTTGTAGTGTCGAAGAATTTGCGAAGTTATTTTTCAAGCACATAGTGAAGTATTGGGGTCTTTCGTTGAACATTGTATCGGACAGGGATGCAAGGTTCACGAGTAATTTTTGGAAAACATTGTTTAAGCTTGTTGAGATGAAGTTGTTGAAGATTTCATCCTACCATCTATAGACAGATGGGCAAACCGAATGAATCAACACACTTCTGGAGGATTACTTGCGACACTATGTACAGGTAAATCAGATGAATTTGTTGGACTTGTTGGATGTCGCCTAGATACAACCTAAAAAAGAGTTCAACGATGGGATATAGTCCATTCAAGTTGATAGACATATAGTAACCCAAAAATCCTCATTTTGTGACACACGGTTATTATGGGACGAATCCATCAGCCGTGGGTTTCGTGAAGGGTTGGCAGGATCGGTTGGAGATAGCTCGCACACACTTGAATAACACAATAGATAGAATGAAGTAGTGGGAAAATTGCAGCAATCATGACGTAGAATTCTAAGTAGGAGAGTTGGTCTTACTCAAGCTAAGTCGAGATAATTTCCCACCACCGAAATAGATGACTCCATCTCTCATGCAGAGGTATGAGGGACTGCTCAAAGTTCTTGAGAATATTGGAAATGACACCTACAGATTGGAGTTGTCATTCCACATGCGACACATTCATCATGTCTTCCACTTTAGCCAATTGAGTTCATGCCAGAGGGACTCGGATGACCCAAGTCAAGTTGAGCCATCCAAACTACCCGCCATGGTTGCAAATAAGCTAGAGTTGGAGGTAGACAAGACTTTGGCACATCATGTCCTGGAACATGGTAGGGGTCGAGTGCATGAGTATTTCGTCCATTGGAAGGACAAGCCCGACAAAGAGAATAGTTAGGAGAGGTATGAGTCCTTATGGAAATATGAGGACATGATTCGGGAGTTTGACAGAGGTCGTTACAGATCGCAAGTGGTACAGAAGTTGTCGGGATGATAACAAGTTTATTGGGGGAGGATGTAAAGCCTTTCAGGACACCCACCAAATGCTTGTGCTCCTTGGGCATATTCAACGATGGAATGAACGAAGAGCATAAGGAAGAAACGATCGGTTGGGGAAACAAATATATTTTGGTGTGGGCAGGAGCACCTTGGGGCATGGTGGTGACATGTGCGCCCAAGGGGGCACACACCCTTCTTCCCTTGTGACAGATGAAAAAGATTTGATTTGCATCGAGGCAATGACAGGGAAACTTGGGATCACTCCCAAGTAGTGGAATCGTCTTCCCTTAGCAGCATGCGCACGCCGAAGAGGTTGAACGACTCCATTGACACACCCATGGAGATTCATGACGACCGACACAAGGAAGAGCACGATACAACGGTAACGCGCCCAAGGGCGGGGTGCACCAAACTAAGAGACGATTAGTTGATGGGAGCATGAGCTTATATTGGAACATTGGGTCCATGGAGGGGTATGATGGTTGGTTGAGTGTGATGATTCGTGAAGGGGCCCGACACACCAAAAATACACGACGTTTCACACAAGTGTCCCTTGGAGTCCATATAAAATCAAGGGCGTGCAACCAAATGAAAACAAGGAAAAACATGAAGGCAAGAGACATGGAGCTTTGAGGTTGGACACACTAGTGGAGTGCACCTTAGGCTGAGGCAAGGAGAAATGAAAAGGAGGAAGTCTTGGTGTGACAAAACTGTAGATCTGGACAGTTTTGGTGAATGAGGCAGAGTCATGAGACTTTTCCCTTCTATGTAACTAGGACAATAACGCCCTCTTTGTAAAGCATTCTTTCTATTCCTCAATACAAATAATTGAAGTCGATTATTAGGAATCATTGGTGTGGCCCGCACTATAACTATATCTTGTGTTTCGTGTGTTTTATGTTGTATGCCAAATTGAATAATTGTTAAACAAAGTTAACAAATGTATAAGTATACAACTGAGTTGCATAGAGTAAGGATGTGACTCACTCGTAGCCTAGAAGAGAGTATGGGTATGCTCTAGGTGAAGAGGCATAGTCTGAGTGAAGTATCCTTGGTTGAGCCAAGATGCCAAGGGAGAACCACCATGGTGTCGCACATCCACAAGATGCAAAGGTTGGACTTGGACATGACTCTTAGGGGCGTGATATTTGTGATGTTATCAATACACATGATTTTATGTGTTAAAATGGTGACTCTAAATATTGATGCACATACAACATAAATAAGATGATATAGAGAAACATGCATCTCTAATGTGACGTCTTTACTAATATTTAGTTTTTGAATGAAGCCAAATCCCTCACAAAATTTGACAGTTTGCTTGCTATCCACCTCTAAAATATTCCTATTGAATTTTGATTCTTCTTACAAAGCTGGAAAGTCATGTACCACTTATTATATGTGATTAGACCCCTCATTGGAATGTGTAGGTTATTGACTTTCTACCTCTAAAATATACCTATTAAATTATTTCCCTTGTTGCAAAACTAAAATAGCATGCATTGTTTGTTGTCACATATTTATACTAAAGAATCTCAAGACATTTTCGATGGATCTTCTTCAATTGCAATTTTGAATGCCTTACTAGGATGTTGCACATTGGGATTCAATAACCATATGCTTCCTTCAAAATTCATGTTATCTGGGGTAAGTATATTTTCAACACTATTTCAAATTGGGATTCAATAACCATATGCTTCCTTCAAAATCTAGCCTTGATGTTGTCAAGTTTAAGCATATTTTCAATATTGCAAGCACGTTTTCAATACTAAAGGCAAACTATTTCCTTTGAACAAGCAGAATTTGGACTTGATTGCCATGGAATATTCACATAGTTGACTGCCGAACTGTGAAGTTTTTATAATTAATCGTAAGCACTTATACTATAAGTTTGATGTCCTTGTTATAAATTATTTTGATCGCTGTTATAAATTATTTTGATCGATTTCATTAAGTATAAGGTGAAAAACTGCAATAAGATTTATCTATTTATTTGCAAGTACAGTTCTATCTTTGTTAGAGCTTCAGATTGTATGTATTAGGGCTTATAGCGAACCTACTTCTACATTCGATAATATATTACGAGTGACTCATAATAATATAATTAATAGACCGTGACTCATAAATGTATTACAGGTGACTGATATTAATATAGGTTCAAATGAATTGCATTTTGATTATGCACCCATCCTGAGAATTGCTTGCAAATTTTAGAAGGGAGACTCCATTCGAGACAAGTTTGAGCACACACCTAGTGTTTGGTCTCATTCGTGTGGACTCCTATTTGACATAAAAAGGCAACATTTGAACTAGAGAAAACTCCATTCAAGTAGACAAATTCAAAGATTACACACCCAGTGTTTGGTCTCATTCGAAAAGGCAACATTTGAACTAGAGAAAACTCCATTCAAGTAGACAAATTCAAAGATTACAGACCCAGTGTTTGGTCTCATTCATCTGGCCTCCTATTTGACATAAAAAGGCAACATTTGAACTAGAGAAAACTCCATTCAAGTAGACAAATTCAAAGATTATATGTCATATAGAGCCCTTTGTTCAAAGGAAAGATACATACATAATGTTCTATTAAGTTCTATAAGCATTATATATTTCCATTGATCTAGTTTTAGTATCGCCATCAATAGCAAGATGTACATGTTATGATCTTATTTGTATATTTATGTTTCGATCATTGTTATCAACATGCTCTTTGGATTGATCTGAAAGTTATAGAGAGGTGGTAATGTTGGATGCCCCCCTCTTTCCTTGCTTCCTCTCTATATAAAGACCAGCGTGATCGAATCAAATTGATGATGAATTCCTAAACCCTAACCTTAATATTTCCCTAACCCTATATGATGCAACTTTGTTTTTTTTGTCTACATCTTTCTATTTTTTAATATTATTTATGGACAAAGGCCATTTTTTTTAATAGCGGGTTCGATTTGAAGAAGATGATGGGAGAAAACCTAGATTTGTGGTACTTTTATCACATTGTTCCTTAACACATGTAGAGAGCATTGTATTGTTTCTCTCGCAATTCTCGGATTGTGAACTATTCCATTTTTTTTCCAATTTACCTACATAGAATTTTATCTAAAAATAATTCATTTTAAATAATTTTTAATTTCTAATCATTTATATTTAAAGTTTAATTAATAATGATACATTAATATTGTTGGAATATGTTACTCCCACTTGTCTTTGATGTGATCATATTTGTGACTAATATTATTATTTGTCATGATTAGGTAGATTTGGTATCTACGTATAGTCTATTTCCTAGTATTTGGGAAGTTGTTGGAACTAGTTGGATTTGAGAGATTCTCTCCAACTAGATGCTTCTTAGATTGGTGTGAGGTTGAGATATTTGCTCAACCAAGTAGATTGAGTGATCAAGGTATTTTGTCTATATTGAGATAAAACTTTGTGTATTTATATGTGCTCTATTTTCTTTGTTTAATAGAGCTCTCATCACAACTTTGGTTTGTGTAATAATTTCTACTCTCCCTCCCATGTTTCCTTTCATGGTATTCGAGCGGGATTGGGATTGACTCCCTCATGGGAGGGCCTAGGGAAATGAAAGCTTATGAGCATAATCTGTTGTAGGAGCAGATTCTTGTGAGGTGAGAGTATATACTTTCAGTGGATTGCTACTAGGTATGCAATAGTGTGAGTGTTTTGTTTGTCCACCATCAGAGCTAGTGTATTTTGAGATTGGACTATCTATTGTGAGATTGTTCAGCAGGAGATTTATTTCTTCCATGAGAGCATGAAGGAGATTTCTTGTTTTCTGGCTCTATTTATAAGTGTTGTTCATTGTCATCTATTGTTAGAAGATTCTCGTGTGTGGAGGAGAGTGTTATATGCTAGAGAAGTTGAACTGTGTGCATGTTGAGGAGAGTAGCCAAGTGTGCGACTGTGTGAAGGAGGTTGTAGGAACGAATCTTGGGACGTTAAAGAAACCCATTTTTAGGTGTGTGAGGAAGCATTCATGGGAAATATGCACAACGAACGCGTGAAGGGATATTGGGAAACCGCGATGGTAGCCGAGGAGGATCATGAACTTCTTGTTCTTTGATGTCGTGGATAAGGACGAGGACGTTGGTGACATGCTCCCCCTACATGAGGATCTCACCCACGAGCAAGCTCAAATCCAGATGATGACCGCCTCTCTGTTTGAAGGTGTCGAAAGGAATCTCAAATAGAGGGAATGGATAGTCGTGGTAAAATAGAGGTATTGGATAGTTAGGTCAAAATTTGTATTCCTCAGCATTGTTGGCATACAAGTGTAATACCCTAGGTTCGAGTTATCCTAACCAACAAAACCCTTCAGACACCGACCCTTTCGGCATCACTTGCATGCAAGTGAAGTCTCACTCGAGGTATCTATTGGGGCTGCAAGAACTAAGTTTCTGCAGTACTGAGGGAATGGGAGGTGATCATCCTTTTCATTCTTACTTATATGTTTTGCACTCGGTATTATGAATTTGTTCTTCTTTGGTTACTTAGTGAATTCAGTTATATATTACCATTATACTTCAGATTGCAACATAAACCAATTATTGTAACATTCATAACTATTGCACAGTTACCATGTAAGAGACAGATCTATTCTAACATGCATAGAGATAGTATTCATAATCAACCACATAAAATATGAGAAACACAGTAGTTAACGTGGTTCACCCAACTTTGGGCTACGTCCAAAATGACTGGCTTCTTTATTATTATTCTTGTAATTGTCTCAGGCTTGCGCATTGTGCTTTCTTAATTGCAAATATACACCATGTTATCTTTCCCTTCATCTATTCTAGTCGCTTTGCAGTGCAAGATTAAACTTTTCTTGGGTGCAAACCTCTCTATCTCTCTTTCTCTCTCTGCAACATCTCCTTAACCTTCAAACATAGACTCTTTCACTCTCAGTGTACTCTATCCTCTTCTTACAAAAGAGGAACTCTCGACAGTTTGGCACGCTCGACAATGCATCTAGAGAGAGCCCCTATCATCCCAACCCATTACATATTGGCCTACACATGAATTTTAGGGCTTAAAATCCTACTTTCTCATCCCAAAACCCTATTACAGTACATGATAACTCTGACATCTTGACTTGTTGTTTGGGTTGATTTACATGCTTTTATGCCTACATGATACCTTTTCACTCACTATTGTTCTTCTTACTTTTGCGTGTCTTTATGCTTTTGGCATCTTAGAAGTTGTAATCCTCCCTTTTCGTTCGCTTTCTTCTCTTTCTTGATTCTATGCTTTATTCCTTTGCTCTGCATGTTCTTATTGCACACTGTACTCTTGAATGTGCATCAACTACACACTCTCGAGCCTACCTTGTCTTCCCTTCTTCTTCTTATTCTACGGGTCCACCATGTAGAATTTTTATGAAATCAATCCAAGTCGCCTCAACAAGCCCCAATGCTCATGTGGCTCATCCCGAGCTAGTTAGGCCTATTGTCTTATACATTTCCATGCCTCCATAAACTTTGGAGGTTTCACGACTATTTGTACCTTTTTCGTCACTTCTACTTCTTTACTCAAAATTTCCTCCACGGTTTGTGCTGTAAAAGTTGTGAGCTTCTCCTCATTTTCCTACGCTGCTTGCTTCATGGTGCCCTGCATAGTGGCCAACTCGCCTATCAACCGGAGTGCTCCGTCCTGCATGTGTTCGAATTTTTGCGCAATACTCTTATGTTCTACTTTCATCTATTGTACTTCAGCATACAATTGTATGTTAGCTATAATTGTTGTTATATGTTCCGCAGGTGGTAAAGTATTAATGCTCTCATTTCCTTGGTGGGACTTCTCCTGCGTGCTCCTTATTTTATCCTCCATCGCCTTCAACTCTAGATTCATTGTGAGTTGGGTCCAAGTATGAGTGCTCTTGTTGCACATCCTTGTGCATTCTTGTTCTAGGATTTTAATTTTTGGAACTGATGTATGCATTGTCCTTTCCCTTTGTTCCCTTTCTTCTGGTGGTGTCCCTGGTACTATTTGCAATTCCGCGTCTTCAATCTTGTTGCAAAACCATTTTATAACTTCTCCAATATTTGACACTTGTTCCTCCATTGTGGCTTCTAATATGATTGGTGCTTCTGGGATTTCTTTATACAATTTTTGGATGGTCGTTTGTATGCATTGTGCCATTTGCTTGGATTCGTCCTTCTCCTACATTGATTTCTAGGACTTTTCTTCATCCTCACTCTTTTCCTTCGGTATGATTTCAACTTTTTTCTCCACCGTGTTCTTTTCCTCGAGAGAGGTTACGCGTTCCTTAGGTAGTTATGTATTTTCCTCTACAACTTTTACCAACTCGCTAGATTTAGCGGAGTATGCGTGGAGTCGTAATTCCTGCACAACACCCATTTGCAATCTCTGTGACATGATTGTGGGCATTTGTGAGATGACTAAGTCTAAGTGACCTAGTCTTTGTACTTGTTCCTCCATCTCGGGTGTGGGAAACCCAATTTCATCTGCTGATATTTTTATCACTTTGCACCCTTCAGCCATTTGTTAGAAGTGAAAAGTGGTAGCTTCTACTTCCCCCATCGTGCATGCTGGTTGTATTTTCGTGGATCTTCTTTCTGCATCTAGGCTTACTATCTCCATTCGTTATTTCAATTCAGTCAGTTGCGCTTACATATTATTATTGATTTATCCCATATTATTATCGGTTTCTCTTACATCTTCTTATCTGTTGAACTACCTCCTCAATAGCATCCTTTACTTTGTAACCAATTCGGTCCATGTCATTATCCGCCCGGTGTATAAATGGTGGGTTCCTTGTGCACTTTCTTCTTTTTTCGTGCACCTCTTGTTGGCTCCTTCCCCTTGTCTTCTTGTTTTACTCTTGTTGTGGGGACTGTGGATTGTGCTTGTTCTATTGATGGTGTGGTCATCAATACATCCTTTATGCCATTGCCTTGACTTTGTTACTAATCCTTCCCTACATCATTGTGTTTTATGCCTCGTTACCAGGTTTCTCTATCTGAGTTCCATGCATGGATCTTCCAATGATCAAGGATCGAGGAGAAGCTAAGAACAGCTCAAGGGGAACTCCACAGGCAACTCGGGGATGCTCATAATGGCTTCAACAAGCGGAGAAAGGGAAAAACATCAAAGTTCCCAAAACTTCGATTGAAAATGACATGATGAAGTGAAGAGCGCGTTGCAATATTTCTAATGGTGCAAGCGACTTGTCAAATGGAGTTACAGTTGAAGATATTCGCGTTCAAAGTTTGGTCAACCTAACCAAGTCAGGATGGCTGAGTCAACATCTGTACGGCTCACGTCAGCACCAGTATGGATGAAATCATCATCCATACAACACACGTGGCAAGAGAAGGAAGGTGACACATTTCATGATGACATCAACATGATGATGTGGAAACACCAAAGGTTGCCACGTGTCAACCTGGTTTTGTGTTTTGGTAGATCATTGGACCGTCCGGATGGAGTGCCGTAATGGTGAATCCATCACGGTCTGTATGCTGACGTGGTGGGATGATGTGGTGTGATGACTTGGAAGGGGGAAAATTGGACCAATGAGATGTCACCATGTGGCAGGCGAGAAATGCACAAAGATAACCCGTGAACAAATTTTGAAAAAAAAAAAAAAAAAAAAAATGAGAAAATTTTGAAAAAATTAGTTTGAGTCAGCCAAATATGGCGGAGACCATGCCAAACTTAATACGGTTAATGGATATGGTTATGAAGCCACCTCTAAACTAAGCGGAACAAACGTTATTAAATATATATTTTGTAACAATACAAAGCCCAAAGGGAGGAGGCTGGGTTTAACCAGGGACCTCCTCCCCACCTCATATAAAATCCGCCCTAAGCAGCAAACCCGCGGGCCCTGCGTTGTAACCAACTCCCAAGAAGATTATTAAATGTTGCATCCACCGAGCCACTAGAGAGATGCGCGTGTACGATACAACCATTTGGGCATGGAAAGCGTCTTGATCTGATCATTAATGCAAGTGCGGGCATAGAAGCGAGACAAATTTCTTCTTAGGCACGGGAGTGCGAGGGAGTTGGATCGAGGCATGGGGCAATCATTTTGGGTAGTTAAGTGCCATGAATTCATTGGTGTTGTCTGTTTTTTGATATGAGCATTATTTCTGTAGTTTGATTTCAAAATGAGGTATGCTTATGTGTTGCCGAAAAAATTGATGAAGGTTAATGAAAGAGCCTACCCATTTGAGAGAAGGACCAATTAGCAGTCCACCGAGGACGAACTCCGTTATCCGTTTTGTGTTCAGATTTGATGTTGATGTCCCTTCATTTTTTTAGCTTTTCCTTCTTTAATGGTGCACTTTAATGTATGCCCATTTAATGCAATTCATTATAATTTGCACTGGAGTAAAAGATCCTATGGATCATCCAATATGGGTTCAATCTTGCGTGATTGGTTGGATATCCTCTTTTAGTAACTATTGCCTCCATCACGGACCCATTCCTCTCTTGGGTCCTTCTTTTCCTAGACATATATATGATGTCGGTCTACTCGAAACTACGTGAGCGATGCATATGCTTCCACTAGTTGTGTTGTTATACATGGTGTGTCCTTAATGTAGTTTTGAGTTCTTTCAGCATAGAGAAAAAATTATACGTAGTTTTTTGTTTGTCGTCGTTTATTCATTATATTCCAAAAATCTGGTATTTTGTTTCCAAACATGAACCTTAGTCCTAGAACTTCACCCAGCGTCCTCTGTCTCTTCCCATGTTGTGAATGCAAGAAAAATAAAAGCCATGGATAATGGAACTCCCTGCATCTATCTTATCCATCAGTGTAGTCAATAAGGAACCGATTTAACATGAAGGGTTCCCATCTCATTGAAGTCCCTTCCACACTATTATATGTCATTGTTATCACTTCTACTGGCACTTGGTCCTTCTTGTATTTCCGTAGTAGCTTGCATGCTAATGCCTGTGTTGCAAATCTGATAGTTGGGTCACATATGCTTGGCACATCCATGTCATGCACCCCTCTAACTATGTGAATTTTTTTTTTTCATGGCCTCACGATAAGACCTGTCTATATTTTTGTTGGAAAACATCAAGGTGGGATCTCCCCCCTCTGTCGGTAACCATGTGACTCTTGAAATCAATTGTATGTCTATCGATATTGGCCTATATAGCCACAGATATCCTCAATGCACACAACATAAGAGAAACTTAATGCATGCATATACTTTGTTGCTCCATCCAAAGTGTGGGATGTCGAGCAGGTTTGAGTATGCACTGCTCATTTCAATCCCTCACGGCTATGCACGGGGTATTGATGCTCACGGTTTGTGTTGGGTCTACTTTCAATTCCTATGAATACTTGGTGGGAGACATCGGTTCAAGGAGACTACTCCATGTGTCAGTTATGTCATGGTCTGCATATCTAAGTTGTTGCACCTTCCCCAACATATCTTCATTGATGATGACCCCTTATGGTATGTTGGGCATCACCAATATATGGTTAACATTCTTCTGCAGTGTCACTAGTGGCGAATCATCTTTTATTGGTGGAATTTAATCATGGGGGGACCTTGGCTCCAATGACGACACTTCTCTCAGAGTCTCCTCAACCTCTAGTACCTATGGTTCTACTGGTGATTCTTTTGTTCAGGCCTTCTTTGGTATGGGAATGGATTCTTTCGGTGGTGCCATTGCTATAAAAACATGTGATCTATGACAACTTCTTTGGCTATGCGTCTCCTTCTTGGTTTTGCTCTTGTTCTATGTTCGCTCTTGTTGGCATGCAACTCATAGTAACAATAACTAAGGCTTATCGATCCTCAACTTCTTTTGTGTTGCCTTTCCATTTGTTCATATCCCTTCTCGCCTTAAATAATGTGTCCAATCTGTCGTGGTTTGATGAATGGTTAAATAAATGTTGCTTTATTACCAAATCCGTCGTTGGATTTTCCCTGCGTCTTTGCTAGTCTTTGTCGTGATTTTCGGTGGATTTTACCATTTAAAATTATATGGTGTTTTTATGACCTGCCATTACCACTTTGTAGTTGTTGTTTATGTGCTTTAATGCCTTTAACGGTCTTTTCAGTACTACACTATGCAAATGTTTTTTTCTTCCACGTTTGTTTGTTGCATGGTCTTTTTCTTCTATGTATTGTTTTCTTAATTGTACGGTTCATCCCTAATCCAGCGTGGCAATCATTCAGCCTAACTTCTTAGTTTTCTTATGCCTTTATTTTATAGCCAATCTTTTCCTTTTTATTTTCTGCTTTTGTTGTTTGTCTTCCTTTTCATACTTTATTTTTTTTCTATGTTTACCCTACTATAGTATAGTTATATTACATGTGGTATAAACCAATCCTTATTACTACATGATAATTCGGTAGTCTATAGAGCTTGATCGAATTCCATTCACTATTCCTCTAAGGACTTATTCATTCAGTGTTTCCAACTACACAGTACCTACCTTTGTCACATGTTGAATCACATAGGGTCCTAACCAATGCATTCTAAACTTTCCTAGATCTTTGCATAAACTACTTGTCATAGGGTAATACTAAGTCTCCCACTTGATATTTTTTATGTTTAATGTGTTTATCATGCCATGTCTTCTCTTTTTCCTTTTGGACTTGCTTATGGGAGCCTGTGACAAACCAATCTTCTTCATGTTGTACCAACTATGACAATCTATCCTCTATTGTGCCAGAGTCTGAAAGATTAGTAATCGTTTCAACGTGTATGTTAGGTAGAATAAACTCCATTGGCCTCACTACTTCTTGCCCATAGACCAACTGAAGTATTATGCCTTGCGACAAATTTTTCTTGTAGTCACAGGCCCACATAAAGCTGGGAACTCTTAAATCATCTCTCCCTACATTACAGATCCTTGTCAAGGCATTTGCCATAATTTTATTGAAATATTCTACTATCCCATTGGCCCTAGGATGATATGGGGTACTCTTTTGATGATGAATTTGAAATTTCTCAGTCAATGTTGCAATTGTTTTATTTAGAAAGTGTAACCTTGTGTTGCATAATTTGCCAAGGCTGAAAAGGCAATCCGCAGAGGCCTTATGAGCAGCTTGAGTCTTGGATCTAGCCCTCTCCAAGACTCGAGAGGGATCTCCTTGTTTGATATATATTTGTTTGAAAAAGGATATTAAGATAGCTATGCAGAATATGATATGTTATTGGAGTTTTCTGGTTGAGACAAAAAAAATAAGACCATTGGGCTATGTGGTCTGTTCACAAAGATAGAGACCAAATAAAATCTTATAAAAAGTCTTTTCACAGGGAGAGATAATATACTCACTGGATCTTCAATAATTAAAGTGATGATCAGAAGAAAGAAAGGGGAAATAACTCAATCAAATGATGATCAGAAGAAAAGATAAGGAAATAACTCCAACCAACAAGCACTTAAGAATCTATTGATTGAAGATATTTAGAAGATGAACATTCAAATCTGTAGAATCGGAAGCAGGGTATCAGGGATAAATCCTACAACATAACGCTATTCGTACAGATTAGTTATAGAAAAACGAGATGATTACAGAGCAAGAGAACATTCACTGAGAAAGCACATCACCAGTAAACATGCGCAGGAATCCTGTAAAGAGCCTCTTTCATTAATGGCAGAATAGTTCAAAAATGTTACAGCTCGGTAGCCTCCAGGGCGTGAAGATCCAACCCTATTACATTAAAATCATAGCAATAAATAGTATAGCTCTCCTCCTCAAGTTTCGAGAGTCGGTTCAACTGTCTCGGCCGAAAATAGCCTCCATTCCCACCAAATTCGGAGTTTGTTGCCATAAAAAATGGACCGTTTCACTGCGAAACAGGGGTCTGTTCAGACGTGATTTTATCCTCAATGACGACACCTGGGCGAAAACTAAAGGAGGTTATTGTAGATGGGCATGTGCTGGACAAAAACCTCTCTCGGTTTCGCAAAATTCATCTCCAGCTGGCCGTGGCAGCTCCTGCAAAATCGGGACTGAAACGGAAAATGACAAATCTTGAAAAATAGGCCTCGAAGATGCCTTCGACCTGCTCTGTTCGTAACTCTGTTGCAAAAAACAAAAAAAGGGTTTTGTTCCTCATCCTCTGCTGACCAAAAACCTCTCTCAGATTTTTAAAATTGCCTCCGTTTGCTCAGGATCTCCGTCGGAAGAAGACATGGTAAAAATGGACGAAAATGGTAAAAGTGTGCAAAAGTGGTTTTTGGGCGGGAAAAAATTCCGGACCCCCCCCCCTCGTTAAATGCCGAACGCCCAGGGGGGTCC
>SNQJ01S0180245.1:0-15026 GCA_010110895.2 Picea sitchensis | reverse complement strand
CCATGTTGAGGGTGATGGTTACTTATTGTGTAATCGAATTATTGATATTAGTTGCTGAAATGTTAATTCTAGTTAATGGCATTGTTTTAGGTAATTGCCTAATTAACTTATTAATATTATCTATTGAAATGTTAATGCGGGCGGAATCACAATCTAATGATAATGGGGGAATTTATTCAATGTTATTAGGGTTTAACGCAATATAATAGTAATGGTGGATTTATTTAATGGCTATTAGGGTTTTGATGCAATATAATGATAACGGTGGATGTGTTAATGTTATTAGGGTTTAAACGCCATAGTCATATTATAAATTGAATTTTCATGTTGATAGAATGTCAATGATGTGTAATAGTTAAATTGCAATAGTAATGTTATTAAGTAAATGTTAAGGTTGGTAGAATTGCAACGATAATTAACGGTGTAATCGCAATAGTAATATTAGTAATGGATTGTTACTTTGTTAAATGAACGTTAGGTTCACCTTTATGATACGGATGTCGTTGCTTAATTAGGGTTTTTGTAGAAACATGCATTGCGTCGTGCTTACTGTCATCCCTGGTCATGTAAGTACTTGGTGGTTTGTTTTAGGTAGTCTGTCGTGTCGGGCGGGATATAGACTCCTCTTGCAGCTTAGTATGTATGTCTGTGTGTAATCCGGTGGAAGGAATCCGGTGCCGTATCAAGAGTCTCGGGCTGTTTAAAGGCACGGTTCCACTCTTGCGACACATTCTGAGCCATATCAGTAGTCTCGGGTTGTTTAAAGGCACAGTTCCACTACTGCGACTCTCCTGACGGATTCTTTCATTTCTGTGACAGTACTGTGCCTAACCCTTGGTGTCTGTCTCTGCCTACAGCCATTAGTTGCCCGCCTCCTGTTCGGGGGCGTTTGCTTCTTGTTGACACTATGATAGGTTGGGTCATCTTGATTGTGTTCGTCTTACTTGCGTCCTGTTGGTTCGAGTGTTGACCTAGAGTCGAGGGGGTTGTTTCATCTACACACGCGCACACACTTTAAAAAAAAAAAAATCACCGGTTGACTGAGTAGTGTCCTTAGCTAGGAGGGTTGTTACAGTACCTATCCTATATGTTGGGTAGAAAAAATACATGTCTGAAGTTACGAACGGTCGATATAACATTGAAAACCGCAAGAATCCCTGGAAAAAACTACAAAAACCAACTCGATCCACTGTTGTATTAGTCCATTAAGAGAAAATATATCTGAAACTATGCAAAGTGGGTAAAAATTTACTATAAATAGTAACAAAAACCGATTTTACTATACCATTTTACTCTTTACCCAAATAGTGGATTTTGGACCAAATTACCTCTGATCTTCAACTAATGATTGTGGGAGCTACGAATGACAGAATCAATGACCATCTATACTAGGTAATTCCTCTTCCTTTCCTCTTCCTTTATATTGGATTACATTTTGTATTTAGGGTTCAATTTTTAAGTTATTTAAGGAGCAATTTAGAGGTTTATGTGTACGCGGGCTACCATTCATCGGGTCGTGTATACACGTGATTATAAATGGTTTTCTAAAATATATCTTGCGTATACTCATCCCTATACATGATTGTGAATGTTTTAGCCTATGTATATGTCCGTAATCAAGGTTTTTGATGATGTCTAACCCAAAAAGTGATGTTTCTCTTGTAGGATGGTGCTAGAGTGTACGGGAAGTGAACACGAGGAGGTAAATTTTGTTGTGGAAAGAGATCTAGGGGCCCAAATGGCCTTGAAAAGATGTGGGTTGTATAATTTTTGGCCACTCAAAGGGATGAGGGCCCAAGTGAGGTTTCTACAATTTCTCATGGATTACTGGGATCCATACAGTGAGAGCTTCAACCTTGATGGGAAACCATTAAGGATTGAAGTCGAGGATATCTATTTCTTGACCAGGTTGTCGCGTTGGGGTGAGGTTCTCAACCTCAAAGTTCAGGGAGCTGGGAGTAGTATGAAGATAGAAGGATACATATACGCTCACTGCATTGTAGGGACCAAGAAGGTCGAGAATCAACTCCCCATCCGAGCGATAAATAATCTAAGCCTCAAGACTATTGTCCTCGTTTTGACATGGATCATAGGATCGATTTGGTTGCACTAGGAATCGAGGTCACTTATGTTCTACTCTGTATAATGCTTGAGACCCACAATGTACGACTGGTGCACCTCGGTACTGGATAACATGAAGAGCTAGTTGACAGAGTGCAAACAGGGTGGTAAGAGGAATTTTAGGTTTTCTTCCATCTTCTGTACCTTTTTCTTCAAGTGGGTTCTAGGTTTGGGACCTAGAGTTGACATCATTCCTCAAGGACCTCACGATCTAGCCATGGCATGGTGGACCTAGGTGATGTTACATCAGGGGGGAGGTAGGGCTTCCACACCCTACAACGATGATTTATTTTACTGGTGGAGATGACAAGTCATTTATTTCGATGACTATCCCTATGGAGGGATCGAATTCAGAGGGGACCCTCACCTATGGGGACATAGGTATGTCAAAGTTTTTTAAAAATTTTAATTTTTGTATTTTTGTATAGGAAAACAAAAATATTTTTGGATGATATTTAAGTAATAACTAGACATGTATGTAATGCAGACGTAGCTCCATGATGGTCGGACGAACTTCCACGATGTCATAAGAGGCACTGAGAAGATTAGGCAACAGGAGGAGAAGCATAGATAGTCCTTCAAAACATCCAGGGAAACCTGTCTCGTTTGACACAAAGGATTCTAATGGTTTAGATTGAGGATCTGTCGAAGGCTATGCAGTGGCAATTGGTAGGCATGCCCAGAGCTTGGGTGCGACTCTTTCGGAATCTCAGAAACATCGTAGTTTGTTATCATGAGACACATCCAATGCCACAAACGTAGATGTCATGGATCTTGTATTATCATTTGTATATGTGTATTGAGGGTGTTAACCCCAATTTTGTACTATAAACATCATATTTTTTAAAATATATATAAAAAAATGGTTCTTCGGCTTTACTTATGTTACAATGTGTAAATTGATGAGAATGTTTTCTTTTCTTTAGTTATGTGACAAATGCCAATCTAAAACGAAATTAGCATATGCATCAGATACATAATTAGAAATCCTAGGTATGTGATGATAGGTAATAAAGTTAAACTATCGTTTGAAAAGGCATACCTGTAGAAATCGTCAAAGTAACGTAGTGTCACACACATGGTAACTGTCATTCAACTGACATACTACTAACTTGGAATCCAGGCGAACTTCCAAAGAGTGAATACCATGAGAAATGGCATCGCGTAAAAGTTCTATAACGACGTTATATTCGACCACATTATTCATGGATGGCCCTAGGCATACACCACTTGAAGACACTAGTAGACCCTTGGGTGAGTAAATAACCCAAGCGGTGGAAGCCAAGTTTTTTGTATGACGACTGGCTCCTTCTACGAATCCTAAGTAGACCAAACACTTTGTTGACATCTTCCAACAAAGGGAACTTGATAAGCAATATGAAGATAAGAAATAAAGGGAAAATATATATACAGTAAATTACATTAGTATACAAAGAGTTACGCCCAATTTTGGGGCTCAAGCATAATATTGTTTCAATTATAGCCAATTCTTGGGCTCGGCCAACATGTTCCCTTAATAATCTTCTAATTCATAGGCTCCTTTTTCTAAGATACGTCTCATGATATAGGGACCGTGCTACATGGATTTGAACTTGCCTGCACCCAGTAGTTCTTTGGCTTGATCATATAACAAGACCAAGTCACCCTCAACGTATGACCAAGGACAGACAAACTTATCGTATTGGACCTTGAAACGTATTTTATTCACTTGGATAGCTCTAGAGGGGTCTCAACACTTCCTGTCAAGGCTCTATAGGTGTATGAGGCATCGTTCGAGATCAGAAGTGTTAGGTAGGAGTGAAACTACCAATATAAGAGAGGGATTTCACATTCAATAGGTAATATCGACTCCACACCATGTACTAAATGGAAAGGAGAAAATTTGATCGCAGTCTTGACTGAGGTTTGGTATGCCCAGAGTGCAGGATACAACATGATATGTCAGTCAGATTTGCTCTGGCTGACAGTTTTCTACAAAATGGTCTTGAGAGAATTTTTTACGGCCTCTACTTGTCCATTTTCATATGGGTAGTAAGGGGAAGAATGAGCATTCTAAAACCCTAGTTTGGATGCTAGCTCTTCCATCATTTCATTCTGAAAGTGAATGCCATGATCAATGAAAATATCACTCGGGATTCCTAATATGATGATAATTTGATTGAATATGAAGAAGGAAAAATTCTTCTCATCGTATTTAACTATAGGCATCACCTCCACCCACTTAGTAAATTTGTCTACGGCCACAATGATGTGTTGATTCTCCCCAACCGAAGTTTGGTTACAATCCACAAAGTCCACATCCCACTTCGTGAAGGGGCCGACGATAATGACTGGATGGAGAGGGGCTGGATGCGAGCGCATTTTTCGAGTGAACACCTAGAAAAGGTCACACTTCTTAACCTCTTAAATGCAATCTTTAAATATAGACGACCAAAAATAACAGGCTCCCATAATTTTTTGGGCTATTGCAAGCTCGAATAGATGACCACCACAAGCCCCACTGTGGAAATCATTTAGAACTGACTCGGCTTCTTCATGAGTTAAAAAATGATGCAAGATGTTGTCTACCCCTCGACGATATAGAGTTTCGCTGACGATAAGGTAATTCTTAGCTTGGTATTTTATATGTCGTCGGTCATCTCGAGAAATATGTTAAGGGAACTTGAAAGTTTGAAGAGATAGAACAATCTCTCCATACCAGAGGTCTGATGATGAGACAAGGAAAATGTGTTCATCCGCAAAATAATCAACATGAATAACATCATCGTCTAATCGTGGGAGGTTGTATATTAATTCTGCAATGGCAACCCATTTATTGGACTTTACCCCTATGATACGCCTGGTAAGGATGTATTGAAATGGATTGACATCGGAAACCACAGTAGTTTTTCAAAGAAATATATAATGGTGTAATCGTTGAACTACGTGAATGACAGCCAGAGCTAGCTTTTCAACGTGAAAATATTTGAGCTCAAGATCGACTAAGTTTCGACTAAGATAGCAGATGATGTGCTCATGGAGCTCATCATCCTCCTGAACCAATACCATACCAATCGTATCTTCAGACTTGGTGACATAAAGCAAGTAATCTCTATTGTAGTCGAGAGACTTCAACAGAGGCGTTGATACCAAGGCTTTATTCAAAGCATCAAAGGATTATTTTGCAAGGGTATATTTCACTATAAACATATGTAAAAAGTTATTTTTCACTTGTAAACCTTGAAATTTTCAAATAGTGAAATGGGGAGGCAATCAAAGTATTGCCTCAATTGTCAAAGGATCTACCATCATCCCAGTCTCAGAGACTAAAAATCCTAGAAGACGTCCTGACCTAATGAAAAATATGCATTTGCGAGGGTTCAATAAGATTCGATAATGACAAAATATTTCAAAAACTAGATGAAGGTGTTTAGGGTGATCCACTTTCTTACGAGAGTGAGCAGCAAGATCGTCAAGATAGGCTTCAACTATTTTCTTAAGATCGTGGAATGTGAAGGTCATAGCACATTGGAAGGTTTCTCCCACTGTTTTAAGGTCAAAAGGCATATTCCGGTATGCAAAATTACCCTAAGGACAAATAAATGTTGTCTTATGTTGATCCTTAGGTTTAATTTGAATTTTCTTATACCCTAAAAATCCGTCCATGAAAGAAAAAAATCCTCTTCTCGCACACTCATCGAGGATCTGATCGATGAATGGTTTTGAGAAGTTGTCCTTAGGACATGCTTTTTTCAGGTCACAAAAATCCATGCATACTCATGTGGTTCCTTTCTTCTTATTCATGGGAATGATATTGGATACCCATTCGGTCAAGGGAACCAGGTGGATAAAGACATCATTAGGTAGTTTCTCTACCTCTTCCTTAATATCAGGGGCCTTCCGAGGATTGAAAGCTCTAAGACATTGTCGAACAATCTTACCATCCAGATAAGTTTTAATCTCATGTTCGACAATTCGAGGGTCGACTACTGGAATCTCTTCATATGACCAAGAGAATACATATCGAAATTCCTTGAAGAGTTCAATGTAGATCAAGATTTATTCTGGAGAACAATCTGCACCAATGTGTACATTTTCAATATTTCCATGGGTACGAGAGATATCTATCGTGACAGTAGGTGATATACTCTCCATATTTCCTTCGATATAAATGTTATGCGTATCAAGTAGAACTATGGCGTGACTAACTATCTCGCTCATAGCAGATCCAAGGTCATCTTGTTCGATTCTAGCAAGCTCTATGAGAAAATAAGAGTGATGATTCATATCATCCCAAGGTTTGTCAAAACTATTTATGGCTTCGATGATAGCTTCATCCGAGGTAAAATCCTTTTCAAGGTAGTCATGTGAACAAGACAACGAAGAGGACCGCATGAGCTTGATAACAAGATCCTCCTCATCCGTCTGTGAGGTAATAGGATCGGAATTGGCGGAAGAGTCAAGAACATCTTGATACGCTATCTCTTCTACTGATAGTGGCATGGCCATTCTAGCATGCGACTGACCTTCACAAGACACATTCAAGGAAGGTAGGGTCCAAGGATCATTAAAATAGGAAGTGCGAAAAGGAACGGACCTTTATGATGAAACAGGCCTACTAGACATGGCATAAATATGGTGAATTGACGCCATGAAGTCAAAGGTACCCATAAGGAATGAATACATCTCAACACTGATATTCTCATTTGTCAGCTGAGAATTGTCAACCATGGGAATCACTGGTCCAACAAATTCATTGGGTCTAGCAGACGCAAAGGAAAGTTGGTCGATAATCACAATCCTACCATCGTGAGGAAAACAAGGAGTCTAGAAGATATATGATACGAAGACAGTCATAGTGTAGGTCCAATTGCATTATAATAACAATTTATAATAGAGGGATGCATCAACCACCTCGACATCCAACTCTACAGTCTTCCCACCTAACTAGACCAGAAAGGCAAGAAGAATAATGTGAGGGTGGAAGGAATGACCATCAAAATAATCCAAGATGGTCAGAGAATGAGAGATATTCGGAGAGCCGAGGGCTTTCCAAAATACCAAGGACATCACACATGTTGCAACGCCTTCATCAACAACAATACGCTTGATGGTATACTTCGAGTAACCCATGTGGATTTGGAATGCCACATGGTAAGGCAAGCGAGGATTCACATCTATGACGTCAAACTTGATAACTTTTTAGCTACTGGGATCTAGAGCTCCTAATGTATATATAAAGGCATTCCTCTGTTAAGGACACATCTGGAGTGCCTCCAGATCTGACATTGCACAAGGGGTTTGACCCAGATCCTCAACAATAGAATAATTCTAGGTGGCTCTAGAATTAGGATTGTGGGTAGAACGCTTGAGTACTCCTTTCAGAATACGAGGTTGTGGCTCTGGTTTTTCGATCTACAAGGGAGTATCTAGAGGAGGAGGAGACTCTAGACCAACTACATTTTGTGTAGAATTGTAATCACGAGATCGGGTGGCTACATTAACCTGAGATTTGACCATATTGATGAATAAATGGTCACTGTATTGTGTTGGTGGGTTTTGACTCCCACCCACCACATTTCTAGAATTTGAGGAGCCCAAGTCCATGTGTTGGCTATGTGGAAAAGGATTCGTCAGCACGACGAGAGGTAGAGATAATAGACTCGCAACTTCCGCATGTTTGGGGCATAAATGAGTAAGGTGATTTTCTATACAAATATTATAGGGTAATTTCACCTTACGCCTTTCTTTCTTGCCCTCACAAACATTATTATTCATCCTCTCATTATTACCATTCTCCTTGGGATTATTATTCTTCCCACCCTTACAATTATTATTACTTCCTTTCTTCTTATTCCCGCCTGGTTGTTGGTTACCATTTGGGTCAGTCGAAAATTGCACAAAATGTACATCCACTGAATGAGTGGGATTGTAAGACAGAGATGAAGTTGGCCCTCCAATAGAATGGTTTAGAGACAAATATTTCAAGTGGTTTGTCACCGAGTCTTCGGATCATACATTGGTAGAGCCTACAATTCCATCGACACGAGGTCCGATATTTTTTCTAGGGTCATAGTTTGACCTCGATGCATCAGGAAGAATATTGTATAACATCCCAAGCTGAGAATATATAATATTTAATTGTTGGGCTTTGAAAAACACTTCTTCCTCATATGTAACCCTGGATGTAGGAACATCCTTTAAAATAGGAGGTTGTAGAGACTTAAGGAACCACTCTAATAGGAATTCCAGGGGTATGCAGTTCTTGATCAACCTCTTCCATCTACGTCACTCCTGGATGTGATCCAAGATATGAGTGGCTTTGTCCTGGCGTAAGGTTGAGAGAATTTCTAGGCCAACATCATAACAAACTGACAATTGGAAGTGGTTAAGAAAGACTAAAACCATCTGACTAAAGGTCTCATATGCCCCCTTAGGTAGCTCAATATACCATTTTGTGGAAACCTCCATGAGGGCACATTGAAACCATCTTAAATGAATGGAATTGTCATTAAGGGAATTCGAGGATAACCATAGGTGAAAGGTGGTAACATGATCACCAGTATCCTCGCCATTCTTGCCTTCAAATTTCAAAATATTCGAAGGAAGATTGGTGGGGACAGGGGGGCATCTAGGATCATGACACATAGGGTTGTTCATCAACTTAGACAAGTATGGTAGATTGAGCGTGGCCAGAAAAGGGAGACGGGGTTGCAACATCTGGCCCCAAGCTCCCTAGAAAGATTTTGGTTGGGGAATTGCAGCCCATCCAGGATTCTAGTAAGCACCATGGCCCTGTCCGAAATTGTAAGGCCCTCCTCCATGATGATTCATAAGGGATTGTTTGGGCATCATTCCAATAGGAATGTTCTGATGAGGGTTATAAAAACTGCCCCTAGCTGGAGTGGCTTTGAGTTGGGGGTTGCCCAAGGTGTGAAACAAACCTCCTATGGGTGTGAATCCAGAGGATAAAGGTGGATTCGTCATGAAAAATGTGTTGGTCAAAATCGACACTGAGAAGGTGGGTGTAAAGGATGGAACAGGAGTAGAATCTTGTCTACGAGGTTAGTTATTCCACCCAGAAGCAACACGATTAGACTCGAGATTAAGAGGAGGAAAGCCTCCCACGATAGGAGTCGTTTGAGGGACATGATTGCCACCAAACGAGAATGGAGTATAAGGAGGAGTTGTTCCCCTGAGTCCAATGCTAGCATTAGGGTCAGTGACTAGAATGGAGTTTGAGAACTGTGAAGTAAAATTTGGCATACCATAGGGAAAAGGACTAGAGGCCATAGGGATGGATTGAATGTAATAGCCTGGTGAATGACCAAGAGACCCAAATGGGTTTGTGGCAATAGGTTTATTATTCACTATAGGATGGGAAATAATCAAGATAGGTGCCTTTGGCACTACAACCATTGTGGTTATAGGAGTCTAAGGTGTACCATTAACTATACTAGGTGTGGGAGTTGAAGGGCTCTGAGTATTTTGATGACTCGGTTTAGTACTCATCCTTGTAGAATTGCAAGTCTGATAAGTGGAGGTGTTTGTACCATGTTTAATAACTCTACACCTTTTAGAAGGAAAATAATCGAAGTGTGGTGGTAATTGTAACAAGCGGCGATACCTGCGAGGAAGTTGGTCTGGCTCCATGATGACTCAAGACTCGAGACATAGAAAACAAATCCTAAGTCCAACTAGTAATCAAAGAGCACACCAAAAATAATCAAATGGACAATATGCACACAAACATGATAAAATGGTTGAAAGGGACCTCCCTCTCTAAAGTAGATATGTCTTGCCCAAGAGGGGCTTGAGACTCTGGTACTAAAGATTGGAAGAAATAGAATCAGTTATGAGGGCCCTCATGGGCTTAACAACCAGTCGGTCAGATCCCTCCGGAGAGGTAATCCTCCATAAAGGTTGTTTGTTGTCCAACCCTTATCTGACCCAGGGTACCTGCAAAATAACCCCTTCAAGTAACCTATGTGGCACCTAAGTCAATAAAATAATCAACCATGTTATAACCGATGCACATGCAAAGATTCGTAAGTCAGGTCCACCATATGGGCAGGGTAGCAAGGCCCAAAACCTTGAAAGCACTACCTCTCACAAAGGTAAGGGAACTAGCAAGATCCCCAGATATGAATAGATCCCAAGAAATATCTCTAAGGCTAAGAAGGTATTGGGGGGATATCCCTTGAACCGACCTCGTGTGACCTCGTGTTTAAATCCGGTGTAAGTGGAGCCTCCTGATATTACTGATTATACAATGGATTTCTCCACTCCCTTAGTCAAACACATATGTTGATTTAATAGCCTTGGACACGTTTACTCACAAAATCCTATTCCAATACTTTAAATCCTAAGCTAGTTGGTGCACCCTAGAAAATAAAATCGTTACTAATCAATTTTAAATTATAGAGTCAATTTTAATGGCCCTACTTACTCAAAAGGTGTGGTCATTAAACTNGTTTACTCACAAAATCCTATTCCAATACTTTAAATCCTAAGCTAGTTGGTGCACCCTAGAAAATAAAATCGTTACTAATCAATTTTAAATTATAGAGTCAATTTTAATGGCCCTACTTACTCAAAAGGTGTGGTCATTAAACTAGTGATGTTATGATTCAACAAGTAAAATAAATGAATATGAATACAATGCAAAGTCCTAACTCCAATTTTCAATAGATATGCTTCTTTAAAAAAATGCAATTTTCAATTCAATTCTGCAATTCTAGATAAAAATGCAATCTTTCTTTACATGCACTAAGATAAATGACAAAAGTCTCAAGAGATAAAAATGTCAATCCATGCAAAATGGCTAATATTTTTGTATTTCCAATATAAGAAAAATGAAAATGCAAGGACTGAACAACAACTTGATATAACGACTCTATTGTGTATAGACATAGATAAACCAAGTAATATATCAAGTAGAAAAGCACCTAGCCCAAGGTGCAAGGACAATATGATGAGAAAGGCACCGCCCAAAAAATCAACCAAATAAAGGCTCCCTACCGTTCCACAAAAACTTACCAATCACCACAGAGACCCAAGGAGACTTAACAATCATAAATACCTACCTGGCAACCACCAAACCCAACGATCAAGCAACAAAGGCTAATGTACATGACTATTCAAGGGAAAAGTGTGTATGTACGAAGCTTGCATATGTACAACATGTGTATGCACGCGTATGTGAAGCAAAAACCCTTGTATAACTGTCAAAACACAACCAGGATAAGGAGAAGGCTAAGAAACTTGGACTCAAAGTGAACAAAGGTTGTCAAGCAATCATACGAAAAGAAACTCAATATGGATGAGAGAAATATAAGAGAAAAACACTCCAAACCTGAAAAAAGAAGATTTTATCCCTAGTATGGTCGCCAATTTTGTTACGAGGAAAATATCTCTATGGCTAGGGGTAAACCACAACACATGGAAATGACTGCAAAAATAAACTCTAATCTCAAGTATGCTACATAAAAAAATATGCTATAAAGACAAGATAAAAGGCCTACCTCGTCCAGACGTTCGATGAAGTCCACTGTTGAGCACTTGACCCAAAGAAATATGCCTGCAACTAGTCCTCAACAACCAAGCAACACAAGCATATGGTGATAATGTATAATGTCAGCACATTCAATAACATAATCCATCAAGATTCATAACAAATACGCCCATGGAATAATAATTCAAATATTTGCAAGATATTAATTGGATGAGAAAAGAGTATTTCTATTAAGATATAATCAGCAGAAGTGAATGAGTTACAAACTTCCGTGTCGGCACGGTTCAGAACCGAGAAACTAAGTTCCTTCTAGATGGGCCTCTACCACTTCAATCCTCCACCAAAGGAAATCTCATAATAGAGAGATAATGAAATTTGCAATCAATAAGGGGAGAGCTTGGGGGTTGAAAAATGTGCTCATAATTAAAGGAAAAAGGGATGTATACTCAATGTGAAGTGAGTAATTTATCTAGAGCAACTTTTCTCTCAAACTTGAATTCTTTCTCCTCTTATCAATAGCTCAGATTTGGCCCATTTATAGCCTTCAAGTGGAACTGAAGGGTTGATTCAGAAAATTTCCAGTATATGGAAGGCCAAGGACCATTGATTTGTGACGTGACATGGAAACCCAACACCATTTTTTCAATTTTGGGCACAAATCCCGATGTACACGAGTTGTAGTGGTGCAACCTGCGTATACACATGTTGTAATATAGGCAGGGAACATATATGTGGAAAAAAATTGTTTTTATCTCTAGGGTTTTCAAAAAGGGACTTCACGTCTGCATAGGGAAATGGAAGAAGGCCCTCTGTGCAATATTGCACAGGGTGAGGAAAATCTTGCTATAACACATTCATGGGGGTAGTTGATTGTTCAACCACCAGTCCTTCTTTTATTAACTGATTTTTTCTTGGGATCAGGATGAGGCTTATTATTTCAGCAAGTAGAATTTGGATCACTTTGACGTAATGAACCCTCTCTATTGTTTCCTCACTCTTTCCTCTAGTGATATCATGGCCAGTACTCCAAGGCTTCACCCCCACAGTCAGTTATTAGAAATATAAACATTAATACATTTACATTGTTCCCATGCCATAACATGGTGATCATAATTAATGATTAATTACAAGATGGGGGGAACATGGGTGTTACAATCCCCTTCCCCTTAAAAGGGACATTGTCCTCGATGTTCTTTCTTAGTAACACCTTTCATGCCTTTTTAATTCAACTTCTTTAGAAATATTGATCCTCTTTCTTGTTCAGGTCCTTTCGAGATTCTTGTCCTTCGTCACCTTCCATCAATAATCTTGGACAACAAGCATATTAACACAATTTCATGTGAAAACATTTATTGTTGTGCAAAATTAAAGAGGAAGATTTCTTAATGTGGCGCAATACTTATCTGTGCAGTTCATGGATTTTCATCCATATGGATGTCTTGTTATCTTGGCTCACTGTTTTTCCTGGACATACCCATTATGTGCATGATCCAAATCAATATTTTATAAGAATTATCAAAGTCTCCTCTTCCATGTGGTCACTCTCCCTCTAGGCCTTGGCTCAGGCATCCCCTTCTCTACTATACAGTCCCTCAGGAAATCCATCTTTCCTTGCAAAGGATTTCTCACATAGGAATATTTCTAAAGACATCATTGAACCTTACAATTGAGGAGTGCCTCAGACTTTCTCTGTCGATGAATCCCTTTGTCCTGTGTTTCCACAAAAAAACATATTCTAGGGAGATCATGTGTCACCATGGGGTTCTCATGTCTCATCAGTAGCCTTTTTCATGATTTCCATCTTGACAGCCTTCACTTGTCCTTCCTAGAAAGATATTTTTTTCATCTCACATGTATCACAGGTATAAATCAATTATGAGATATTATGATGAATTTCAAATTCATAATTTTCTTGCAAATCTGTCACCCACAAATTTCCAAATTCCACATTTATTTTCAAATATATTCTTCACAGGAACCATATTCACAAGTATGGTACTTTCCTTCCCATAGCAGTTTAGCTTAGCATACAATTGGTCTTCCTTATAAGATTACAACGCTGCCATATCCAAGACCCTTTTCTTCGAGCAATTTAAAAATTCCTCATCCAAGCAATTGTTAGTTTTCATGCACATTATATTTTCAAAACAATGCATACTAACAGTACAAGTCATTTCATTCATTCAAGGGTACAAAGAAAAAAGGAAATATCATTCTTTACATATGCATCTTTTCAACATACCAAATTTTTCTAAATGCAATTCAAATATCAAATTACTTTAATCAATGTGCCAATATTCATGGCCACATTCATACCCAACGTACCCTTTATATTGGGTTCAAGTTCACCATGATTATGATCAACACTTTATCATGGTGTTTTGGAGCTCAACCGACCTCTCGACTTCAATTATATATATGCCTGAAATAATAAAATTATTTCAGAAGGAATTCTTGCCCAATCCCTTCATACCTTATGGTTTATAGGCATGAACACTTTTATACATGTTCTGACTTTCAACACCCAATCTGATACTTCCTCATCAATGATTATTTATGGTGATTTTAGATTACCTTCAACAAATTTCAACAACAATCCTTCTCGTATTCATCCTCCACTTGAGGTTTTCCATCTTTAGTAACTTTCTTTCCCAATAGTTTCAATTTCTTTTCTACACATGACATATATCACAAACACATTAGTCATCATGTGAAATAAAAATGCATGTATCATAGCATTCAAATCAATAAAAAAAAATCAGATACGTCCTAGCATATATTTATGCACTTCTTCACATTATTCTTGATGTGTTTCATGAGTGAAACATAAACAATTCTCAATTGTTTCTACAGTAATACAACCATCATCATTATGGTGTCAAAACATTTTCTTTCATAAACACACCAGTTTCTCATCCTAGAGAAAAACAAATATACAACAAGAAAGGAGTTAAGGGCTCTCCCTTTTTCCAACTCCTTCTACACATCCTGAAACATTCAGTCCGACTGAGTTATTTTTCCAAAGCCTCATTGCCTTTACTCATCACAACTTAAACAAGACTATTCATTCAAACTTACTCATTGGTTTATTTTCCCTTTTCCAGCTGTACTTGTTTCCACAATTTCTCTTCTAAGGCTTACAACCTTGTTAAACAATTCTGAGTTTTTAGGGTGGGAAATGTGTTCCTCCTTTTCTCATTTTTTTCTTATGAAATATACTTCTTATTGTGATCTCCGTGCTATTTTCCTTGAGAAATATTAGTTAGGTTCACCTCAACCTTCATGGTAAATAAACAAACCTTTTGTTCACAATGAATCATGAACCAGTGTATTCTGCACATTACCATTCAGTTATCAAAATGGTCAAAATTCATTTGTTAGTCTTCCACTCATACATTTTATTTTAGAATGT
>SNQJ01S0180244.1:0-19424 GCA_010110895.2 Picea sitchensis | reverse complement strand
AGTTATCTTAATACCACATAATTATACATTTGTCTAGAGAAAATTTAGACAATCCTAAAGAAGAAAAATATGATGCATTACCAAACAAAATAACCAAAGGAATATCAAACCTAGTAATTGGATGTTATTCAAAAAATTGAATGCTTACCTTTTTCATTTATGTGTGTTAATGGCACAACTTCATACCACCTAGTAAAGTAATTAGTATCAATCAATATGTACTTATGTTTCTTGGAGGAGTAGGGGTTGCTTTCAATGATAATGTCAATTCCCAATTGCTCTAAAGGCTTGTCAATTTAAACAAGTTGCAATTGTATGGATGATTTTGTCTATCTCCCTGCACTTAGTCGACAAATCTCACATTTATGGAATTAAGCATGAAAATCCTTGAAGAGAATGGACCATAATAATCATCCCTTAAGATCTTATGAGATGTAGTTTCTCTAGTAAAATAACCTCCAGTTGTCCCATCATGGAGGTTCTTCAAGACTTTTTTCACACATTCCTTTTCTAGACAATGTAATAAAACACCATCATAATTCTTTCCAAAAAGAATCCCATTCAAGAGATTATATTGCACAAATTTTAACCTTAAATCCCTTTTCCCTTTATATTTCACATGAATTGAACTTGTCTGATGTTGTAATAAATGTTTTAGATAAAAATACTATGAGTTTAGGTTGGCAAGAATATAAAGGACCTTATTGGTAAGAACAATGAGTTGATTCTCCCATCCTTCTTCTTCCTTTAATACATAATCCCATTATTCTAATGCCAACTTGCAAAGTCCTTATCCTTGTATTATATGAGCAAGTATAAACTCGAGATCATATTTCAAGATGGAAATCATATAGTTCCCTCTCTTCTCCCCCAATTCTTTTTGGATAAACAATGATCTAATTGCAGTGTGAGGAACAATCACGTTATTATGATCTTTTAAAATATAATGTCTAAAATGTTTTATAGCCCTAAAAATAGCATAAGCTTGTTTGTCAGTAACTAGGTAGTTTTGTTCTACTTCTTGTAAATTGGTACTCATAAAGTAAATAAGACATCCATTTCCTTCTAAATATCATTGGTTTACTACCCAAAGTTAATGTTCTAATACCTCCCACTACGGTCAAGAATCCAATAGGTGATATAGAAAAGACACGTAGAAACACTTCCATATGCTCCCTTTTTGAACATTTGGAAGTTAGATCAACTAAGTTTCATCCTAAATTGGCCAAATTGTCTCCATCTGTTGAGTCAACGAAGATTTCTAGAGTGAGCAAAAGCATGATATCAAATACTACCCAAAACATCTCTATAGGGGATCCAAAATGTTGTATGAGCTAAGAGAAAAAATGTCCAAGTACAGATCATACTCTGTTCAATTGTTGGAAGGTAGCAATGGCTTCCCTCTTCCTATTCATCTACAAAGTAAATACCTATTGTTTTACAACGGAGCTTTATATGGTGCTTGGTCTTCTTCCATGCATTTTTCTGATGTTGGAACCGAATTATCTTTTGTGGGAATAGTTATATGACTTTCAAGTCTAAAATAGATGTTTCAAATCTTGGTTTTTTATTCTTTCACATGTATTAATATAAAATTAATTTAATTTAATATTCTTTTAACCTTAAAAAATTAATTATTTTCTTCACTCACCAAATCTAATACTTAAATTTCCTTATGGGGAGATTCATAAAGTTGGTGGTAGAGAAAAAAAATCATAAAATCATTTAAAGCAAATTGTGTATATTAACATTCATTATTAATAATGATCTTGTTTTCATATTTAATAATTATAAATAAATAAATAAAATCATATTTAAAATTCATTATTATTAATGTTTTTTTTCAAATTTAATAATTATAATATTTTTTTAAATATAACAATTATAAATTTAATCCCCCGGATGGGGTGTCAGAGAGGTTATCGTGGCAGGAACTGGACGAAGGTATCGGGCGCCATGGCATGGAGACACGTGATGGGCTTGTGCCACAACCCACCACCCCACCCGAAGTTTAAATGTTGTTTATGGCGATACGAGGGCGCATTTACGCAGAAGTCCTTTCCCCTTCGCTGTGATTTTGAATGGATTGGTTCATTATGGCTGTGGTTCACTTCTGTTCGTTGTCTGCAGGACTCATCCCTACGCAGCTTAAGCTTCTCTCTGTTCTTATCCTCTGGAGCGAGCCAGCCCCTGTCATACCCCTCCACCAGGTGACCTTCATTCCTTCTGCCAGTTGCATCGGGCATCCAATGATGCGACCAAGAGGCAGACCGAGGTGGGGCTCTCCCTGGAAGCCTCGAAGGCCCTCGATCACACCTCCGAACTCGAACTCTACTGATTCCTCCCCTCGCCATCAGTCTGACTTTACTCCTGTCTCTTTGCAAGCTCCGCAGTTCAGCTCCATGGCCATAATTCCACGAACGCCAATTTCACTCCTACGGCTTTTTCAAGACTCCCCAGCGATTCCTCCTAACCCCGGGCCCTCCCATGATCCTCCGGGAAACCTGGGATGCGGTCCTTCTCCACAAGGGGAGCCTAAGAGAGCAGGACTTCATTGCCCGTATTCCTTTGACAGAGCACAATTCAGAGATAGCCTTTCTGTACTGCACGACCTGGTTTTTGAACTCAGGCAGTAGGTGGCGAATTTACACTTTCGCATATAGGCTACGGACGCAAAGGTGGCGAGCTTCCTCCAAATTCTCTCGTCCATGCATGCGGCCCTGTTCCCGGATCCTGTCGAAGCCAGTCCAATGGAGGACCCCGAGGCTGATAAAGATGAAGGTCAGAACAACGTGCCGAGTCCAGCAGAAATAAGCAGGAAGAAGGAAGTGTGAGAGGACGACACCGAGGGAGCTGCACGCAACAAGGAAGATGGCAAGCATTGGGTCGACGAGGCAACGTATATTGAGGAAGAGCCTTGGCGAGGAGACCTTCAAGCCACGTGGACTAGCTACCTGCCAGGTGTCTAAGTTTTTAATGTTTGTCAAGTCCTCTCAGGTTTAGGCCGTAGATGATAAACAGTCTAAATAATCTCTTACTGGTTTAGCTTATGACTTGTTGGACTAGTGGGTTGGTTGGGCTGGTTGGACTAGTTTCCCCATGGCTGGGGAAATCCAGTAACTACAGCTCGGACATCTCTGTATTTTGCTATTCTACTTCGGTTTTTGAAAGCTCTTAATATACATATACTTCTTATTTACAAAAAAACAATTATAAATTTAATTATGAGCAATTATTATAATGTTATCAATAAAATAAATGAAAAAATAACATTTCATAAAGTAATTATTCAAATTATATTTTTCATTCATTAACCCAATCCAATATTACATACATGTTAATACAAAATCAACTAAATGATATACTTACTATATTTTTAAATAAAAGATTGAACTAATACTTACCTACTTTTTTAATAGAAGATTCATAAAGTTGGTAATAGAATTAGAAATTGTAAAACCATTCCATCTCTATAAATTAAATTTTATTATTATATTTATTTTTTTATATTTAATCATTTAAACTTAATTAAATAAATTTAATATATGATATTAGTTGAGTAATATAAATTAGTAAAAATTTTGAAAAAAATAAATAAAATAATTGTCATTTTAGTAAACGATTATATTATAGCATTGTCTTGTAATATTTGAATAAAAAAAATTTGTAAAAGAATATTATTATTACATCATCATTATTAGTAATGAATAATTATATCATAATGTTATTATTAAAATATATAAAAAGACATAATTATTCAAATGAGAATAATTTCACTCATCATATTTGTGTTTTTTTATTTGTAAATATGTTTGATCAACATATTGTGTCTTGTTGGACAACAAACAATTCACCTTGAAGAATAATTAAACATTACATGGTATTAATGGTTATAAGTGTTTGCAATCACAATTCAAAGTAAACAATTTCATAACACTAAAGTTAAAAATTATATATATGGAAACTCTAAATTATAATGAGTGATACATCTCAAATTTAATTTAAAAATAAAGAAATTATTAGCGTACTCATAATACATTTTATAAACCAAACAACAACAACATCAATTTGATTTGAAAAAACACAATATAAAGATATATTATATTGTTTATAGTGCACCAACATTTTTTATATCTACATATGCAAAGCTTCACAATTAAAGTTTTGCGTAGGTTGCACTTTGTGAAGGAAATCAATCTTCGGTGCCTCTCATAATTTAGCGCACAGACTCGATCCTCTACCACACCCTTAGTTCTCTGGCTCACATCTCCTCCTCCATGGGTTTCTTGAATTTCTCCAAGATACCTCCCTCGTCATTCTTGTAGTCATGATATGAACTCATGTCAATTGTTTGTAAATTTCATACCTACACCTCTTATTTTTTTCCTCGAGGGGCTTATCGAATAGCTCTTTGACATCAGGGACAAATTTATATTCAGGCACCAGGAACATCAAATTACTTCCCTTCCAAGTCTATCATCTTGGCCCTTACTTTCGAACAATTAGGACTACCAATATCTATAATTAGAGCTTCCCAGTACCCCTTTAGCATAATTAACAATAAAGGAACCTTGGTGGATGTCTTAATTGTTAGAATATTGTAGATGTGCCCATTTCACCATAGGAAATGATACACCATTTCCACCCATCCATAGGCATAAATACACCCCCTAGAACCTTGACCTTTTGCATAAAGAATGATTCCAGGAAGCCACACCATAACCAACAGATAACCAAGAGAGTGCACCTTCTCGAAGGGTAGCACACAAGAGAAAGTACCAGAAAGACTGAAAAATAGAAAATTGTAGAGTTGCAATTGTTGTTACTCCTCCTCCAAACTTGTGCATTGTTTTTGGGTGACTGAGAGTGTGTGAGTGAGTGAAAAAATGAGCCAAGATGACTGTTATTTATATTAATCTGTCCAATGAATTTTCTAGCTAGGCCGACCTAACTTTCTGGTAATTATATTTTCTTTTTATATTGTTCCTGTGAAGTTGACTTGTCTTTCTGGAGGATAATACCTTAATATTATATATTATTTTGAGTCGACATGTCTTCTAGGTTTTTCACATATTTGTCTAGGGTTTCTCTTGCTTCCAAAATATTCTATTCTAGTCAAAGGTTACATATGGAGGTTAATACCTCCTGCAGCTACCATAATATCAACACTCCCTCTTATCTAGGGAGGTATTAATGGTCTCAAATATATCCATCCATATTCACATGGAATGGATAAGACTCGCATAGTCTTGTAGACCATTCTACAAGTAGAATCAACATATATCAAGTCACGAGTATCATCCTCACTATCATAATCATCTAGTAGCAATCTGGCATCAAAACATATCATCGTACTTGTTCTTGGTATTATTCTCTCATAGACAATATCACAATATCCATGAGCCTCATTTATATATATTGATGATCCATCTCCACCACAATTTGTCTAGCACCTTGGGTCATTCTTGTCCCATGACAAGAATCATGACCTCATCAAAGTCGCATTCACCTCATAGTTGATCCTCTCATAGGATCACTCCATGAATGAATTTAGCTCAATGCTATTGGAAATGTGTGTCTAGCAACTCGGGTCATTCTTGTCCCATGACAAGAATTATGACCACATCGGAGCCACAAACAACTCATGGTGATCCTCTCATAGTATCACTCTATGAATGCATTCAACTTGATGTTATCGGACACATGGAATTGTACCTCAATCACCACGAGTCTTCAATGCATTGAAGACTACGTCGGGGCACATCTACTCCTGATGTAGATGTTCCCTATCCCCCCTGGTCTGCAACCCAATTCCTATGGAGATAGAGTTGGCCCAATGCTTATCAAGGCTACTCACCTACTCATGATTTAAATACTCACCTACTTGTGAGATTTTTAAGGCCCGATGCAATTCACACATAGGAGATATAGAAACAACTTGAATCTTCAGTATGTCGAAGATTACATCTGGGCCTATTCTCACATGATCAAGTCCTTCTGATCAATATTGGAATATTGGCATGATGTTGAAATATGTTAACATTGGGTAAATTGTTAGGTTGAAGAAACAATATACAAAGCTAACCTACAAACCAACTTTAAGACTGGAAACTAGCCTTTCCAATCTAGAGAGGGTTGTCTCTGAGACTTGATCTCTGATAGACAGGTTTCTTTAAATTGATGGCTAGATTTAGAATTTTGAGATAATTTTTCAAGGTCTGCTGACAAAAGATAATACTTCTAGGGCTATGGAGTCAACCCTTGAAAACAAAGAAAAAAAAAATTGGTAGATAGAACCCCTAAGAGGAACAAAGGATAAATAAGGTGATGAAATTTAGTGTTTAGTTTGATCATGTAGGGCGAAAGAAGAAAAGAAACACACAATGGGATCAGAGCACCACAAAGGATGAATTCTGGCCTTATTTGAGAAGATAGACAGAATATAAATCAGTTAAGTCTAGAGCACCATTAGATTAATTCTGGAATTTTAATTTACCAATTTAAAGAGAAGAAAAGTGCAGATGAAAACAAGTCCACAGGGAATACATACAAAGAAGAGTACAATATTCAATTGACCACCATTAGAATCTTGTTCTTAAGGAATTCAGGACTTCTACATTTGTATTTCTTTATATTTGGAAAATTACATTTAGGATCAAAATGTCTATAATTCTTCCTGCGTACCCCCTTTTTACATCAAAATAATCCATATATATATAAAACTAACGCTACACTTAGTTGCTAGGAGTAAAACTACTATCTCCTAGAGTTATGGATCTAGTTGTTTTCAAAGAGAACAACAACCTCTACAAAATTTACCAAAAACAGGAAAGTTGATTTGCCAATCATAACCTATCTGAAATGTTATTTACAATCATAAATTATTGAGAAAATTTCAACCATATGGTTGTGATGAGTCATCATGTGTATCGTTGGACAACATTGTCACCTTTTTGTAGTAAATTATGGTTTATGTTGCACAAATGATCATTATGATATCTACGTAGCGATTTCGCCCGACGGATCTTCATGATGAGGTTGCTCATGTGAATCCAGTTGGAAGCAAAGGATGGGATCATTCAGTTTATCTGTAGCTTCCTTATCCAATCTCACTTGTAGTCATAAGGCCTTGTTTTCCTTTATTAATGACAAATTTTGTCTCTTTAAACTCCTAACATGTCTCAACAAAGTCGCATTCCTTTTCATTTTTGATTGAGCATCAGAGATGGTTACACAGGCATCGTCTATATTTGGTCTTCATTTCTTGTAATGTTTCATGATCCCTCCCTCTGATATTCTTTTTTCCTCCCTGATCTTAATGATGTCATCTTGAGCTTCTCTTAGCTTCTCTTTCAACCATTTTATTTTATTTTATCCTCCTATTGGTGAGGTAGAATATATCCGACCTTCTTTACTCTATGATGCTTGTGCTTCGGTAATTATTTATGTTAGCTTCCTCCTCAATTATATATTATCCTGGTAGAATTGGGATATAACATGTTGAGATTTCTTTAATTGTTTTTCCACCTCCTTGATATATGCATCTTCCTCACCTGGTTCCACTTGCTTTTCATCAATCTCTTAGGTTGCACATTCAACAAACTTTGTCTAAATTGTGGGTATGGGAAACCTTATGGTAGAGGACCTGGTGCACAGTTTACTGGGAGTTTGTGTCTCCTCAGTTTCATTAGTGACTCTTAGTTTTATTCTTTCCTTTGAGGTTGGTTGATTGAGTGATGAATCTTCAATTTCTTTTCCTTTTCCCCTTTCAGCAACACCTCCTCCTTTTACCCCTGAACTATGAAATGTTGATTTCTCAGCAAATAAGGGAGCATCTCCTTTAGGGTCCAAGGGAATGTTTTTTGAAATCAAGAAAGAATCCCAGTCCTTGTTTAACTTACCAAGCTCCTCAACCACCAACATATTTATCAAGGAAAAATGGAACAGGTTGTTCTCTGGCTGGTCAGGTTTAGCTTAGACATTGTCTGCCATCTTTCCTGGGCTTCTACATAGGAAGAAAGGTAAGTTTAAAGGACGTATCCCTATGAAATGCATCAGGATCCTAATGTGATATTGATGTACCTTATCAAATCTACCCTCACAAGTAAAGTACTTCTGAATTATCCTCATAAGCTTCTCAAAAGGTTCCAAAAGATATTCACTGGGAATGTTGGCTCCAATTTTATGATTTCTATATTCAGGTTTTAGAAAATCAATATAACATGAAGTATCTAATGGAATATCTTTAAACCATTTTTCTCCATGCATAGGAATTTCTGTCGCAACTGATATGGTTTCCTATGACACTTGAAAAGTGATCCCTGCAATAGTTGCACTGACACCAGTAAAGTTAAGGGCGAAATGTGTGGTTAGATGTGCATTATACCCTTGAACCTTTTCACATAATCTTATGCTTATGGCTTGTTCAAAGGACACTCTGATCATCGGGGTTGTGTTTACTAACTTTAAATTATGTGGCTCAAACCTCATGACTTTCCCGCTTCTTGCATTCTTTCTTTTTCGTTGAGAATTTGTCATGATGTTGATATATGTCAATTGCAGGTGTGTAGAAATGGATTGTAATAGCCTCTGCATAGCAAAAAAAGAGAACACTAACCTCTGTCAACAAATGACAACAATATTTTTTTTGCGCTGAATGAGAATAGTGACTTTTGCACGATGCACAGGAAAAGGTAGCAACATGAAACTCTGCACAACAAACAAATCAGCGACAGGAAACTCAGTGCAACAATAAACAGCAACAGAAAACTTCAACACAACAATAAACAACAACGAAAACTCGATGCAGGAGTAGGTAATAAGAATTTAGCTCAAAATAAAGAAGGCCAATTGTGTGAAAAACAAACTCATTCCAGAAGCTAATTTGCAATGCGCTCCAAGAAACACTCTTGAACAATGATTGAAAGCAATGGAGGATATGCATCAAAAACAGAGTAGCAGATTTACATAGCGACTGGAAGCACACAGTAGTTACATATAAAAGGGCTTCGAAGCTTACTGGAAAGGTTATGGATGATGCACAAGTATTGAAGGTGATGGAGAAACATGAAATGTGACCAATATTTATGCTTGAATGGATAACGAAATTATGAAAAGGGGCGGAATATCCATAACGAAAGGATGTTTTAAGGAAAGTTAAAGATTTGTGCAACGAACTTGCACAGTGGGTACACCTTTGAAGTTTGCAATGGTATAAATGATATGGAGTGCCATGATTATTCCCTTTTCTAACCTCATGATTAGGTAATTATGAACCATAATATCTTTTGACATGACATTCATCCTAACCACTTGATTCGACCTTGGTACATAATTTCCCACTTTTCGACATGACTTCAGACTTACGAAAGTAGACCTTTACAACTTAAACATGACGACCCTTACACTCTTTTAACCAACTTATGTATAAACCCATTACTTGACATTTGAATCAATTTTTTATTTGATCACTGACCTCATAAACTTTGACACACTAACTATGACTCATCTAGGAAAGTCTTGATTTTTTCCAAGATCAAGGCATGATTCCGAAATGTTTTTGGACAAACCTCTAAATCTAGCTACAAAAAGCATGGTGCTAATAGCTGGCTCCAATGAGGATGTAATCCTCCTAGTGAGGTAGCAAAGAACAGTAGACCAAGTGCCTGACCATTGGGATTTATTTGAATCAAAGACTCTAAAATGACAAACAAACTTATTTACAAGACTCCCTTAACAAAACTTTGACTAAACTCAACATAAACTTAGGGCCTTCACTTCATTCTTCAATTTTCTACTGATTATTGAGTTGAAATACTTCATCTGAAAATAAAATGGCTATTTACGATGACATGGAGAGATTGAATTTTTTTTAAGCAAGATAATGTTTCAGAAACCTATCATTCACATGTCCTCCATCAATGAGATATTCATTAAGCTCCTGCAACAAATAGGAATTGTTCCCATGGTATGAAACAATCCTGAATGGTCCCAACCAAAGATGATCAAACTTCCCATGTTTCCCTCTATCTTATCTCCTTACATCCCACTTCAGTACCAAATCATCCACTTTGAAATCATCTTCCTTAGTATGCTTTTCAAAATCTCTTTTCATTTTATCTTGGTGCAGTTGTGAGTTATTGAAGACTTGTTCTCTCATTTGTTCCACACGAATTAATTGGTTACCCTCCTTAGAGAATCAGTTGGTTCAGCTTCCTATTCTTGCAACAGTCTCATCACTGGAATTCCTAATGAGGTAGGAAAAATTCCATTTGTACCATATACAATATGAAAAGGTGATGTAGAAATAGACCTTTAGTGGTGATCCTATCAGCCCATAACACATAGATAATATTTGTGTGCCAAGCTTTCTTATTTTCCTGCAGAAGCTTCTTAATAATCCTGGTCATATTTTTTTTGGATGACTCAACCAACCCATTACCCTGTGGGTAATAAGATGTGGAAAGACCAAGAGTTATATTATAGGCACTGAAAAATTTATCCATTCTCTTGGATTTGAATGTTGTTTCATTGTCAGTAATGATCTTGACTAGACAACCAAATCTAGACAAAATATTGCTTTCTAAAAATTGAATGATAATAGTATCAATAGCTTGCCTTGTGGGGACTGCTTCAAACCATTTGGTGAAGTAGTTTTTGACTCTCAGTATCCACCTATGTTGAGCTGAGGATGGCGGATGAATTTCTCTTATAAAATCAAGGCCACATTGCATGAATGGTGCTTCAACAGAGATAGGCTTTAAAGTTAAAGGTTGCAGCTTTCTTTTCCGTCAAAAATATGGCATTCATGGCGACTGGAAACTTCCTTGTATACATCGGAAAAAATACTAGGCCAGTAGATCCCTTCCCTCAGTATTTTGTGTGCAATATTATTCCAATAATGTTTCCCCCCACAGTCACCTTTTTGAAACTCATTGATATTTTTTTTCCCTTCTTCCTCCAACAAACAATTTAGCAAGATCCCACTTGGACCTTTCCAATACAAAGAGTGGTCCAGAATGCAAAACTTTGTTGCTTTCAACTTCAAAAATCTAGCTTTGTTTTTTCTTAACTCGGGAGGAGATTGCAAATTTCTTAGTACATAAATAATATCAACATACCAAGGAGAATCGAGGAATTTTTGGGATACCTGTGGGATTGTTTCTTCTTCTTAAATTTTTGATAAGTCAACAATGAAATTGATTCCCAAGACATCACTATTGGACTGTGCCATCAAATTTTCAAGCCCCTGACCTTTAATCGGCTTTGTAGGTTTGATCTCGATGTCATACTCCAACATCACAGCTATCTATTTTCCCCTTCTCCCTTCAGGATCAGGTTGAGTCAAAATATCTTTTACAAAATTGCTAGGCACATAAGAAATGACATGGAAATGAAAGATATAAGTTCTAAATTCCTTAAGGGCCTTCACCAAGTCATATTCTCGGGGAGTCTCTCAATGTCCTACTATAATAGGCTATGGCCCTTCAAAATCTCTGTTCATATTTTTGCAACAAAACACCAGCAATGGTGTGTTCTAAAGCAAAAGAAAGCAAGATAAAATCTTTTGCAAAATTTGGGCTGGCCAACACTAGAGCTTTGGTCAATGCCACTTTAATATCTTCAAAATAATTCTTAGCTTCAGGAGTCCATTTTATTTCTTTTTCTTTCCTGAGCATATTTTTGATATACTTTATCATTTCATCCAAGTTAGGAATAAACCTTCTCAAAAAATTTACTTTTCCTAGGAAAGATTGTAACTCCTTCTTTCTCTTGGGTGTACCAATCTTCAGAATTTCTTCCACTCTGTTAAGGTCTATCTTTATCCCTTCCTTCGAAATGATGTGTCCAAGTAATTTTCCTTCTTGCATTCCAAAATTTGACTTTTTTGGATTCAATGAGATGCCAAACTTTCTACATTTCTGGAAAACCCTTCTTAGATGTTTGAGATGTTGATCATCATAATCTGAAAATAAAGTGATATAATCTAAGTAACTAACGATAAACTTATCTTTCTCATCGGAAAATTTTATGTCCATGGTCCTTTCGAAAATATTTCCTACACTCATAAGCCCAAAAGGAATTTTTGCATACATAAAGGTCCCCCAAGGTGTTGTAAAAGTTTTATTCTCTTGGTCATTAGGATGCACCATGATTTGGTTGTATCCAGAGAAACCATCCAGCATTGATATATTCTAAGATCCAACCACCTTCTGCAGGATGTAATCCATCTTAGGAAGTGGAATCTGGATAATTTTCTTTGAGAGACACCCTATTTAGATTATGAAAGTCTACACACAAATGGATCTAACCACTTTTCTTCCTAGCAAGCACTAGGTTAGCCACCCACTTGGAAAATCTTAAGGACACTATAATTTTGGCATCAAACAACTTCCTTACCTCATTTTCAATCAATGGCAACATCAGAGGGTTTATTCTTCTCAAATTTTTCTTGAAGGATTTATGATCATACTTGATTGGAATTACATGTTGAATTACCTTAGTATCATAAACCTTTAAATATTCATAACTCCAAGCAAAGACATCAGGGAAATCCTTCATTAGGTTGATATACCTCTGTTTAATTTCTAGACTGAGTGTTTTGGAAAGTTTGATGATATTGGGATCCTTCTGAGTCCCAATGTTACAATATTTTATGTCCTCATCATTTTCTTTTATAATGGGACCAATCCTTTGGGAATAATGTTATTTTTGAGCTGCACAATATCTCTTCTAGAAATCTGATTTTGAAAAAGGACATCATTGTTGAACACAGTTGCATCTTCATTTTCTTTACAACAACACTCATAATCAATATTCAAATTAGAAAATTGATCAATCATCTAAAGGAAGCTTTCTGCATGTCTGTCATCTTCAAATATTTGTCAATATTTAATGTTGTTTGGTACTTTTGGCCTGTGCTTGACCTCAATTTCATAATTTTTATTTGGAAAATTTGGAACTTTGAAAACAGAGGATGAAGTAGCTAAAGAATCTGTAATTTGATTTTTCCCCCTATTGATCACTGATAAATTGTATTATGAAAACTCTTCAAGAATATTAAGTACTAAATTCCTATATGCCCTCAATCTAGGATGCTTGGATTGATATATACCCTTTACTTGATTAATAACAAGCTCAAAATCTCCATGTACAACTATCCTCCTAGCACCCAATTCTTTTAAAGTCTTCAATCCCAAAATCAATGCCTCATATTCGGCCATGTTATTGGTAAAATCAAAAGTAATTTTGTAAGAACAAAGTTTTGTACCTATCTTGGGAGGGTTAATCCATACACCAACTCCTGCTACTTCTCTTCTAGCAGCTCAATCAAAGCTCATATTTCACATCTCATCCTCTGCATTGTTTTGTTGATTTGTAATTTCCTCTATTTGATGATCAGTTTTGTATTTTATGGCCCTGACAGTCGTTAGCTCCTCCTCTTCAAAACTCAATTCATTATAGAAAAACGAGGAACCAACCTCAGTATCTACATAGTAAATGGGATGGTTGTTTAGTTGAGTTTTACTACTCACCATGTACTTGAGAAGCACTTCTCTGTACAACCTCCTTTCTTGGAAAAAAACAGGGATAGTAGCCTATGACATCTATTTTCAAAGTCCCTTTCAACTTTGCATCCCAAGATCTAGATAACAACATGCCAAATTTTGGAGGGATGTCAACAACCACCACATCCCTGATCAAATTTTTTGATGGAATTTGAGACAATGATACAACCATATCTTTGATTAAACCTAAGCATTTCATCTTCCTTGAGTCAAAAGAGAAAATATCCTTGTAAGGTATTGTAATATCTAGGCCCAACTCATCCATGACCACCTTGGGCATCATATTATGTGATTTTCTGAATCTAACATGGCATTATGTAAGGTCATGTCATGAATTTTAATACTAACATAGAAAGGAGGGACATCATCAACATCACCACTCTCCTCCACACGTGGGCCAAACAAGATAGAAGGGTGATCATATTGTACATTCAAGGTGTCAGGGGCTTCTTTCATTTTGAGAATTTTAATGATCTAATTTCTATATTTTCCATTCTTAATCAGCTCACTGAATGGAACATAAAAATTTATTTTATCCATTTCACTTTCAAAATTAAAAGGAGATGAGGCTTTTTCTACCTCTTTGATGATTGCTTCCTTTCTTGCCTCGGGGATTGATTCTTTTGGGGTTCTTATTTGGATTTTCCTTTATCCATTGCATCCTTTGTTGAATTATCTTTCTTAGGTTGTCTTGAATAAGGTGTATTTATCTTAAGTTCCCTTGTAGGATTTGCCTTTGGAGGATTTGTAAACACCTTTTTGCTTATGAGGTTATATTGTTTCTGAAGTTGCATAATAGCATTTGATATCCCTTCTTAAACTCTTATGTTTCCAATGACAACATATCATCATTATCTTGCATAAAATTACCGTTTGCATCCATAAATTGATCATGTTCTTCTTTAGTTAAGAACACATTTGTTTTTTTATCATCACAACAATGCATATTGTCTTCAATTGTTTGATCAAAATATTAATTTACATAGTTTTTTTGGAAAGGAGGTTTTACTTGTTGATCACCTTGATTTCTTTGGTCTCTTTTCTTGATCTTTGGAACTGGAGCTCTTTTAAAATTTTGATTTATGGACCGAAAATCAGTTTGATCCCTAGTGGCAAGCTTATTCTCCAAAGACATTATTTCCATGAATATTTCCATATTTTTCATCATTAAATCAAATATATCATCTGATGATTGAGAAGTTGAGGGTTGTGCTTCTTCTTGGACCTTCTTCATATCTATGTCAGGATTATGTTTGATCTTCCCCGATGCCATCAGATTTACCTCTACTTCAATTGATCACTCATCATATAATCTCATGTATCAGATCTCCTTTCTCTTAACATCAAGGCAAAGTCATTGTTAAAAGAATGATCATATTGAAGTTGGGCAGCTCCAGGAGGAGGTTTTACTTTAGTAGGAATTGAATTGTAAACTTTCATAAATCTAGTTGAAAACTCTTATACTATTTCATTAGGTGATATTTTGATGGTATTGTACTAAGTTAGAAACAGAAGAGGATTCTTATTTTCACCCCACCTTGCAATGAAAAGTGTTTCAAAAGCTACAAAATCAGGGGTACTTGCTGTAGGAAGATCTTTAAACCATTTTCTGACTTCTCCTGAAATACTTTGTGCGAACAACCTGATTTTTTTAATCCTCATGGTCTACCTCCTCAAGGTCAACAAAATCATTGAACCGGTCTAAGTGTCTTTGGGCTGATACATCTTCTTCAACATCGAATGATCTGATTCCCTGATTATAATTTTGGATTAAATCATGCAACTGGGCAGGCAAGGCAAGAGGAGAAAATCTAGTTTCCATGGCTCTAGGAGGATTTTGGGCTATCTGAATGGTCTGAGTGGGGATAGTGGGAATCAAAGACTGGAATTTCTTCTCATCAAAGATAATTTCATTCAACTTAGATTATGATCTAGATCTAAACAAGGTTTGTTCAAATTTTAAATCAAAGTCAAGGTCATCGATACTTTTTAAGCCGTCTTCGGGTAAAGATAGATTTCTATCTAGGAAAGCAAATGATTTGACTGTCTTTTATTTTGTTTTCTATGAGATTTTCTAAGGATCAGACACATATTCTATAGGTTCTGCATCGGGGTTCATTCTAGTGTGAATTCTCTTAGGAACTAGGATTTCTTATTTTCTCAAAAACAAAAACAAAAAACTTTATGTTACTGATCTTATTAAATGAAGTCGCTAGGGTAAGAATAGTTCAGCCAAAAAAACGTGTATGATTCACTGCTACCCTCAGGAATCAAATCTAAATCTTTAAGTCATTCTTTCCCACAGAAAATTTTCAATTATGTCCCTGGCAACAATACCAAAATGTTAACGTTGGGTAAATTGTTAGGTTGAAGAAACACACTACAAAGGTAACCTACAAACCAACTTTAAGACTGGAAACTAGCATTTCCAATCTAGATAGGGCTCTCTCTGAGACTTGATCTCTAATAGATAGGTTGCTTTAAATTGATGGCTAGATTTAGACTTTTGAGATAATTTTTCAAAGTATGCTGACAAAAGATAGTACTTCTAGGGCTATGGAGTCAACCACTGAAAACAAAGAAAACGATGCTTGGTAGATAGAAATCCTCAGAGGAACAAAGGATAAATAAGGTGATGAACTTTAGTGTTTAGTTTGATCATGTAGGTTGAAAGAAGAAAACAAACACACAACGGGATCAGAACACCACAAAGGATGAATTCTGACCTTAGTTAAGAAGATAGACAGAATTTAAATTAGTTAAGTCTAGAGCACCATTAGATGAATTCTGGACTTTTAATTTACCAATTTAAAGAGAAGAAAAGTGCAGATGAAAATAAGTACACAGGGAATAGATACAAAAAAGAGTACAATATTTAGATCACCACCATTAGAATATTTTTCTTAAGGAATTCAGGACTTCTGCATTTGTATTTCTTTAGATTCAGGAAATTACATTTAGGATCAAAATGTCTATACTTCTAACCATGTGCCCCCTTTTTACATCAAAATAATCCATATATATTTAAAACTAAAGCTACACTTAGATGTTAGGATTTGAACTACTATCTCCTATAATTATAGATCTGGTTGTTTTCAAAGAGAACAACAACCTCTATAAAAATTACCAAATATAGGAAAACCGATTTTCTAATCATAACCTATCTGAAATGTTATTTACAATCATAAATTCTTGAGAAAATTTAAACCATATGGTTGCGATGAGTCATCATGTGTATCGTTGGACAACACGATTAACTTTGCGCAGTAAATTATGGTGTATGTTGTGCACATGTTGGTTGTGATATCTATGCAGCAATTTCGCGCAGAGGATCCACATGTTGAGGTTGCTCTCGTGAATCCAGTTGGCAGAAAAGGATATGATCATTCAGTTTGTTCGTAGCTTCCTTATCCAATCTCACTTGTAGTCATAAGGCCATGTTTTCCTTTCTTAATGACAAAGTTTGTCTCTTTAAACTCCTCACGTGTCTCAACAAATCTGCATTCCTTTTCAATTTTGATTGAGAACCACAGATGGCTACACACGCATTGTCTATAGTTGGTATGCATTTCTTGTAATGTTTCATGATCCCTTCCTATGCTATTATTTTTTCCTCCCTAATATTAATGATCTCATATTGAGCTTCTCTTAGTTGTTTTTTCAGCCATTTTATATTATTTTGTCCTCTTGTTGGTGAGGTAGGAGATATATGGCCTGCTTTACTCTATGATTCTTATTCTTCAGGAATTATTTATGTTACCTTCCTCCTCAATTATTTCTTCTCCTCATAGAATTGGGTTATAACCTATTGAGATTTATTTAGTTGTTGTTCCACCTCCTTGATATCTGCATCTTCCTCACTTGGTTCCACTTTCTTTTCATCAATATCCTGGGTTGCACATTCAACAAACTATGTTTGAATTTTGGGTATGGGAAACCTCTCGGCAGAGGACCTAGTGCGCGGTTTATTGGGAGTTTGTGTCTCCTTAGTTTCATCAGTGACTCTTAGTTTTCTTCTTTTCTTCAAGGTTGGTTGACTGAGTGATGAATCTTCAATTTCTTTTCCTTTTCCCCTTTCGGCAACACCTCCTCCTTTTACCCATGAACTACAAAATCTTGATTTCTCAACAGATAATGGAGTATCTCCTTTAGTGTCCAGGGGAATGTTTGTTGAATTCAAGAAATAATCCCAGTCCATGTTTAACTTACCAATTTCCTCAACCACCAACATCTTTATCAATGAAAAATGGAATAGGTAGTTCTATGGTTGGTCAGCTTTAGCTTGGACACTATCTATCATCCTTCCCAGGATTCTACATAGGAAGAAAGGTAAGTTTAAAGGACTTCTCCCTATGAAATGCATCAGGAGCCTAATCTGGTATTGATGTACCTTATCAAATATATCTTCACAAGTAAAGTACTTTTGAATTATCCTCAGAATCTTTTCAAAAGGTTCCAAAATATATTCACTAGGAATGTTGGCTCCAATTTTATGATTTTTGTATTCGGGTTTGAGAAAATCAATATAACATGAAGTATCTAATGGCATACCCTTAAACCATTATTTCTCCCTGCATAGGAATTTTCGTCGCAGTTGTTATGGTTTCCTATGACATTTGAAAAGTGATCCCTACAATAGTTGCACTGACACCAATAAAGTTAAGGGCGAACTCCTTGGTTAGTTGTGCATTATACCCTTGAACCTTTTCACAGAATCTTATGCATCCATCTTGTTCAAAGGACACTTTGATCGTCGAGTCTGCATTTACTAACTTTACATTCTATGGCTCAAACCTCACAACTTTCCCTCTTCTTGCATTCTTTCTAGTTAGTTGAGGAGTTTTGATGATCCTTATATATGTCAACTGCAGGTGCGCAACAATGGATTATAATAGCCTCTGAGAAACTAAAAAGGGAACAGTAGCCTTTAACAAAAAATGAGAACAATAACCTCTACGCGGTGAATGAGAATAGTGAATTTTGCACGGTTCTTAGGAAAAGGTAGAAATAGGAAACTCTGCACAACAAACAAATCAATGGCAGGAAACTCAGCACAATGGAAAACTCGACGCAGCAATAAACAACAATGGAAAACTTCAACGTAGTAATAAATAGCAACGGAAACTCGATGTAGGAGTAGTTAGTAAGAATTTAGCTCAAAAGAAGAAGGCCAATTGTGTGAAAAACAAACTCGTTCCAGAAGCTAATTTGCAATGGGCTCCAATAAAAACTCTTGAACAATGATTGAAAGCAATGGAGGATACACAACAAAAATAGAGTAGCGGATTTATGTAGCAACTGGGAGCACACAATAGTTACATATAAAAGGGCTTCAGATCTTACTAGAAAGGCTAAAGTATTGAAGGTGATGGAGAAACATGAAAGGTGACCAATATTTATGCTTGAATGGGTAATGAAATTATGAAAAGGAATGGAATATCCATAGCGACGGGATGTTTTAAGGAAATTTAAAGATTTGCGCAGTGAAATTGCACAACAGGTACACCTTTGAAGTTTGCAATGGTACAAATTATATGGACTTCCATGATTATTACATTTTCTAACCTCATGATTAGGTAATGATGAACCATAATATCTTTTGGCATGACATTCATCCTAACCACTTGATTCGACCTTGGTACATAATTTCCCACTTTTCGACATGGCTCGATACTTAGGAAAGCAGACCTTTACAACTTAAACATGATGAACCTTACACTATTTTAACCAACTTATGTCCAATCCCCTTACTTGACATTTCAAGCCATTATTTATTTGGTCACTGACCTCATAAACTTTGACACACTAACTATGACTCATCTAGGAAAGTCTTGATTTTTTCCAATATCAAGGCAT